>BLSH010316227.1:962437-987332 GCA_018402905.1 Glandirana rugosa | reverse complement strand
ATAGGTCGTCGTGACATTAGATGTGTAATTTATGTCCCTAGAATACCTGACGGCGCTCCCTGCATGTTGAGCCTCTGTATGTGGCCAGGCTGTGAAAAAGTCTCAGACATGTGATATCGCCATACTCAGGAGGAGCAGAAGAATTTGTTTTGGGGTGTAATTTGGGGTATGCATATGCTGTGTGTGAGAAATAACCGGTTACAATGACAATTTTGTGAAAAAAAAAAAAGAAAAAAAAAAATCTTCATTTTGCAAAGAATTGTGGGAAAAAATTACAGCTTCAAAAAATTCACCATGCCTCTTACTAAATACCTTGGAATGTCTACTTTCCAAAAAGGGGTCATTTGGGGGGTAATTTTACTTTCCTGGCTTGTTAGGGTCTCAAGAAATGAGATAGGCTGTCAGTATATCAGGTGTGATCAGATCTGATCCATTTTCAATGATTGGCACCATAGCTTGTAGACTCTATAACTTTCACAAGGACCAAATAATATACACTTATTTGGGTTATTTTTACCAAATATAGGTAGCAGTAAAAATTTTGGCCAAAATTTACAAAGAAAAATTACTAATTTGCAAAATTTTATGACCGAAACAAAGAAAAAGGCATTTTTTCAAAAAAATTTCAATCTTTTTTTATTTATAGCACAAAAAATAAACCCCCTCCTAGTGATTAAATACCACCAAAAGAAAGCTCTATTTGTGTGAAAAAAAGGACGCAAATTTCATATGGGTACCGTGTTGCATGACTGAGTAATTGTCATTCAAAGTGTGATAGCGCTGAAAGCTGAAAAATGGCCTGGACAGGAAGGGGGTTTTCGTGCCAGGTACTGTTGTGGTTAAAAACACACACATAGGTTGGACTTGATGAACTTGTGTCTTTTTTCAACCTCGTTGACTATGTAACTATGTAACTATGGATTTTAAAGGAACAGTGTTAAAAGGAATAAAAAAAATAAAAAAAATAAAAAAAAAAAATGAAAACACCACCATTCCCGCGAGCTCGTGCAGCAAAGAAAACGCATACGTAAGTTGCGACCGCATAGGAAAACGGTGTTCAAACCACACATGTGAGGTATTGCCGCAATCACCAGAGTGTGAGCAATAATTCTAGCAAAAGACCTCCTCTACACCTCTAACCCCCGGTTAACCATTAAAAAATTTTAAAGTGTCATCTATGGAGATTTTTAAGTACCGGAGTTTGTTGCCATTCCGCGAATGTGCGCAATTTTCAACCGTAACATGTATGGTATCTATTTACTCGGCGTAACATTTCTTTCACAATATACAAAAAATAGGGCTAACTTTACTTTTGTCTTATTTTTTAACTCAAAAAAGTGATTTTTTTTCCAAAAAAAAGTGTTTGAAAGACCGCTGTACAAACACCGTGTGACAAAAAGTATTGCAACAATCACCATTTTATTCTCTAGGGTGTTTGAAAAAATATATAAAATATTTGGGGGTTCTAAGTAATTTTCTATAAAAAAAACTAATTTTAACTTGTAAACAACAAATGTAAAAAAGGGCTCTGGGGTTTAAGGGGTTAAAAACTGTATATATCTTAAGACACCATGTCAAGTGTACTATATACCGTACATACACCCCTGAATATGCTGTGTGTATATATATATATATATATATATATATATATATATATATATATATATATATTCTTGCACTGCCTAAACGTACGCTATAAACTATACAGTGGCATAGTGTGAAGGGTGCGAGGGGGCCGTGGCCCCGGGTGCAACATTTAGGGGGGCGAATCTCACACCAGTGTGTGTCACTCCGTCTCCTAATTGCTATTATTTGTATTCACTGTGTCACCACGCTCCGGCCGCCATGTTCAGTCTCACCAATGGTCATCCAGTGCCCTGTGATTGGGTGAATGGAGTCACGTGCGGTGGCAGGGCTGGCCTGTCCATGATCGCTATGCTCCTAGAGTCCCGCTTCTGCCTCGCTGTCAGTGTGAGCGCCCACCCCGTTTTCTCTTTCAGACTGGATCTTTGATCATTTCCCCATTGCGGCAGAGAAAATCGATGCAAGAAAGAAAAAGCAGGATGAGACTGAGCTGAGTCATGTTACTGGCACGGTGGGAGTGTACACCATGGCGTGACAGTCCAGGCCTCCCACCAGTGTGGAGGGGGGCTTGGGTGGACTGGATCATGATGGATGGAGCCTGCTGTCTGGATGGATTGGAGTGGGAACACAAACCCTTGCAGACAAGGAGAAACAGCTACAGGCCCACAGTGGCTGGGCCCACCACAGCCACCAGCACATGCTCTAGGTGGGGTTCATGTGTAGAAAGGATTGTGGATGGAAGATGCCTGGATGGATGGAGCACTGTAGATGAGGAGAGGCAAGCTGGCTGGCTGGCCCACAGCCCATCACAATGCTCTGTTCAGGGGTTGGTTGGAGGCATGTGGTGGAGATGCAGGCTGGATGGATGTGGAGCACTTCAGATGAAGAGAGGCTGGCACAGGTCCACGGTGGCTGTCCCACAGCTGCCCACCACAATGCTGTGCATCTGATGGTGCAGCATTGGACAGCTGGCTGTGGGTGACTGTGGTCGCTTGCTTGGCTCCTGCTGTCCGGGCCCCACTAACTGACCCCTGGGTCTCCCATTTCCTTGTCCGATGTCCATCACAGCATGGGAAACAAAAAGAGCCCTAACGTAATCACCTACAGCCAGCTGTCTGCTGCCGCACCCTCAGACACACAGCATTGTAGTTGGTGGCCTTCCCTCGTCTGCCAGCTGTTCCACCACCCCAGACCATGTGGGGAGGGGGGCCAGGTGGTCGTGGTGTGCTGGAGCAGCCACCAGGCTAGAAGAGGCTGCCCACCACAATGCTTTGTGTCTGATGGTGTGTAGACTTCTTCCTCACAGACCGAAGTGGCAACCAAAGCCCTAGTCAGATGAAGGCTACTGGGACTGCGGTGTGTGCACCTTCAAGAACAGTGCTGAGGCCTTCAAGTGCCTGTGCCTGATGTGTGATCATGTGCATAAGGGGACCTCCACTAGGTGAGTCTCTCTCTCATTTATCCTGCCATCATCTTCTTGCACCTCCTGGGGGACACATCATCTCTCAGGGATGACATTGTTGTGTTCTGACAGGGGGACGCCCTCCATCAGAACACTCCGGTCAGTGCTCCGAAGACGGTTGGTAGACCTTTTTCAGTCATGCCTCTTTGACAAAAGCCAGCTGAACGTCCAGTTTCTGTCATACCAGCTGCAGAACACAGGGGCAGATGTCCAAATGTCAGACGATTTCTATTGAACCGGCCGATGCTGCCCAACATTCGGTCCATGTGTACGGGGCTTTATGGGGTGCAAATTACTTGCCTTGCCCAGGGTACTGCCAACCCGCAGTATGCCACAGATACTATATACACTGAATTAGCTGTATATAGTCTGCTACACTAAATGCATTGTATGTATATATATATATATATATATATATATATATATATATATATATTCTTACACTGCCTGACTGTATACAGATAGCCCTATCTATCTAGCTTTTTTTTTTTTTTTGATCTGTCTATCTATCTAGCTTTATATCTATCTTATTTTCTTTTTATCTATCTATCTATCTATCTATCTATCTATCTATCTATCTATCTATCTATCTATCTATCTATCTTTTTCTTTCTTTTTTTTTTAAACCGTAAAATGCTATCTAGCTAAACTGCCTGTAATCAGGAAACTAAGCTCTCTGTCTAACTTCGACCACCACCGCCAGCACACTACATAGAGCCGCTGTAAAAGCAGCTTTATATAGTGTGGGGCGTGGATTGAGGCTGCTGTTCAGTGATTGGCTAAAGGTACCATGCCTTTAGCCAATCAAAGCTCTCACAGCAGGCCGCCCGCTAATTGGCCCAAGCATGCAGGTCATGTGCATGCTCTGGCCAATCAGCAGACGGCATTCCGCCGCCATTTGAATGCATTATGGGGCGTGCAAAGTTGCCACGAACGCCCCATAATGTTCGGGAAAACCCAAACAATGGAACACCTGAAGTTCGAGTCGAATACCGGGAGCCAATCCTTAATCTGCAGCCATCTGTCCTGAACCTCCATTAACCACTTGCCGACAGTGCTATAGCAAAATGACAGCTACAGCATGGCTGGCCAGTTCTGGGAGGGCGTCACATGCTCTGTGATTGCAGTGTCCTCCAGACAGTTGATAACTGGCTTGTGTAAAAGGGACATGAACACTGATATTCAGGGCACAGATTATCAGTGTCCTGATTATCAGTGAAGTGTCAACAATGCCCACCACTGCTGCCAATCAGTCTTTTTTCATTTATTTAGCAAAAAATTTTAAAAACCCAGTGGTGATTAAATACCCCCAAAAGAAAGCTCTATTTGTGTGAAAAAAATGATAAAAATGTTGTTTGGTACAGTGTTGCATGACTGCGCAATTGTCATTCAAAGTGGGACAGCGCTGAAAGCTGAAAATTGGCCTCGGCAGGAATGGGGTGAATGTGTCCAGTAGGCAAGTGGTTGAAAGTCCATAATTTACACAGGATCTCCCAGCTCTGAAAATCAGGGGGCAGGGACCTAAAGTTACACTCTGCAGAGCTCAGTGAGAGCTGATTGAAGGGAAGAGACGCACACTTCTTCACACAACACATAGGAACAGAGCTGATGCTGTCAATCACAGGTTGTGTCATGGAGCTCTCTCCCTGTCACCTTTTGTCTCTTGGTGTCAGGAAAACTTGTCAGATGAGACTCATGTAGATAACAGATGAATAAAGCAGCAGATAAAAATGACACTAAGTGCTCTTGATTGAGACAAGTACACACTATAGAGGAGTATGATTTGCTCATATTACATGTCAGAGATTTCCAAACACTTTAACCACTTCAGCCCTGGAAAGATTTCCCAGTTTAGGACCAGAGCAATTTTTGCGATTCGGCACGGCATCGCTTTAACTGACAATTGCGCGGTCGCGTGACGTTGTATCCAAATTAAGTTTGGGTCCTTTTTTTCCCACAAATAGAGCTTTCTTTTGGTGGTATTTGATCACCTGTGTCATTTTTGATCGCCGCAATAAATAAAAGAAGAGCGATAATTTTGCAAAAAAAACAATATTTCTTACTTTTTGCTATAGTACATGTCCAAAAAAACATATAAAAAAACATTTTTTCATCGGTTTTGGCCGATTTATATTCTTCCTCATATTTTTGGTAAAAAAAAATTGCAATTGGCGTATATTGATTGGTTTTCACAAAAGTTGTCGCATTTATGAATGATGAGAGTTCATTTATGGCTTTTTTTTTTTACTAGTAATGGCAGCGATCTGCGATTTTTATCGGGACTGTGATATTGGGGCAGACATATCAGAGCATTTTGATACTTTTTTTGGGCCCATTGGCGTTTATACAGCAATCAATGCTATGAAAATGCATTGATTACTATATAAATGTCACTGGCAGGGATGAGTTAACCTGCAGGGGGTGCTCTAAGGGGTTAACTGTGTTCCTTGTGTATGTTCTAACTGTATGGGGGCTGGGCTGGCTGGGGGAGGGGAGTGATCGCGGCTCCCATACACAGGGAGCCTGCGATCACATTGCTTGCCCCTCTGTCAGAATTGAGATCCGTGTTTACATACACGGACCCCCATTCTGTCACTCTGGGGGAGCGATCACAGGTAGTCGATGGACATCAAGTCTGCCCTACCCGCTCCCTAGCTCCCCTGGAACACAGTGAGCATGCGGGCGCTCACGATACTCGTCCTCGCTGCTGCCGTCAGGTTTCGCGATAATGAGCCAAGTCGCCACTGCTGAGCCACGCCGGCCGGTCGGCAACTGATTAAGCATACACCCGTGTGAGGGACACGTTTGCCCACACAGGATGTACAGGTGTTCCATGCATCCCCATGCAGACAATAATATTCATGTCAACTGCAGACAGGGCAAATTTGGGGTCATGCATCCCTAATCACCCAGATGTCAAATTGGGAGCAGCGGCTGTCACTGGCTGTACGTGGATGCATAGAACACCTTTGCATGCAAGCTAATATAGCACTCATATTGGTGTATGCTTAAGCATGCCCGTGTGCACAAGGGCTACACATCAGTGCTTTACGCAAAATGGAATTTAAAAAAAAAAATTTGGTAAAGTTTTACTTCCAAAGAATAATATAAAACGTTTTAAAAAGTTTACACTGCAAAACATGTAAAATAAATTTACTTTCTAAACAGAATGATATTGTTTCCTTTAAAATGAAATAAAAAATGCAAACTTTTACTGAAAAGTATATATACTATATGGCCCAAGTCCCCTGGGAATTCACTTAATTACAATATGTTTCTCTTTTACAAACTGGTTACAGAAACTTTACCAATTACATTTTATCCAATAAATGTTAGCTATCTGGCCTTTACCTACAAGTCCCCAAAGACCTGTGCAGATAATTGCTTTTTAAATTCAGCTAGAGGCATAACAATGAACAATCAGTCATCTCTGTTACTGTTTGAGGATAATTTTTCTGCATTATCTCAATGTCATATATATGCTCTACATTGACAGTCTCTTTATTTTTCATTTATTACATTTTAAATGTAACTTTTTATCAAAATCGTTTTTTTTTGTGAGTTCAGTACATGTTTGCGTGCTATATTATCTGACATTTTGCAAAGCAGGATTTCATAATTAGGAAGACAATGCATTACATATACAGTCGTTTTAAAAGGTGGACGTGGTTTTGAGATATGTGTATGCATGGATGTGGGTGGAAGAGCAACACATTTAAATGTGTATGTTAAAACGTATTTGCACAACTTCTTGGAACATAGCACATAATGGAAAACAAACACTTTTTTTGTATAAGGAACAAGTAAAAATAGGATAAAAAAGTACAAAAGGCCTTGCATAATATTGCATTCATAGATTGTTTCCAAATTTTATTCCACACAAACATAGCATAATAAACTGCAAACGCACAGTGGGAATCCGGGAGAAACAGCAAGTGTCAGAGATTGCATTCTGACATTCTCCCAGGAGGGTCTCTGTCCCAAGGATCCAGGGAGATGAATGAAGGATGAAGCATCAATGCTGACTGATAATGTAGCCTGCATTCAAATTAACACTGTACAGCACAAAGTAAGGTAAATTAGGCTCAGTTCACCTTTCATACAACGGGGACTGGAAAGCACTTTCTGCTTTGTCTTTCACAACAAAATAAAAAAAATCATATGCAGTACATCTCTGTAATAAATGCATATTTCACCATGTTTTGTGCATTTAAAGACCCTGCAAATACAAAAAAATGCCTGTTGAAGTGCCAGAAATCAGCTCAGCTAAAGGTACCCATACATAGGTCATTTTTTTTTATCAGCCAGCCGACTGTAGAAAAAAGTTCTCCCATCTCTTCTCACAAATGAGACTGTTGGAACATTTTGGTTTGATCAAAGCTGCAAACAATAAGCTGCAGGGCTGATCATTGTATTCTAACAGTTGGGAGACTTCCCTGCATCCTTGCTGTCAGACTACACTGATCAGCCCTGCAGCTTATTGGTTGCAGATTTGATTGAATTTAAATTTTCCAGCAGTCTTATTTGTGAAAACTCCATAGATAAATAAACTTCTCATTACCAGGAATGGCCACATATGGATCGAAATTTGGTCGGTTCCTGCTGAGAGAGCTAATTAGACTTCATAAGATAACATAGGACATGTGCACAAGACATCGGACAGCTCTGAATTTCAACATAATTATCTAGCATTTTTTCACTTATTGAATAGATAAAAATAAAACACTTTCAAGAGTATATGTGGCAGACCAAAAGATAGCAAATAAGAAAAGTTCATTGTTAATGTTTATATACTATATTTTTTACATATATGTTTTAAGTACCGGTATGTACTTTTTAAGGATGCAAGTACAATCCTCTGCTTCCTCCAGCAGGTAAATGAGCAGTGCAATTGCATCTATGTTTATTTCCTATGCTGTTTCACTGAGTTAATTGTTTATGAGTGTTGCTTACACCTTGTACCCATTGTACAAATTACATTAAATTTTCTGTGTACCTTGTACCTGTGTAATGACAAATACTAACATCTACTGCATTGTAATGCAGTGGCGGCCTGTAATGCAGGGTGCAGGGGCATCGCCCCCCTAATCCATGCGCCCGGCCCTCTAATCTACATATGGGGTGATGAACACATGGATTCCAATGTTTTTTTTTTCTTTTTTAGGAAGCACGTGATTAGAGACACAGGCTCTAATAGGCTTCAAAAAAGGGTTGGATTGGGTACAGAGTACTGTGCCCCGAGCCCGCCTAGTTGTGTTAATATTAATAGCAAATTAATATTCAAAGATAAAAAAATGCTCTACTGTCAACTAAGGCAAACCGGCAAATGCTTGGCTTGCCATTTGACAGTTCTTATATAGGTAAGGGCACCACCCTCTTGTGACATGACTGATCAAGCATGCACCAGTCGGTGATATCACAAAGGGACGGTGTCCCCAGGTGACATCGCCAGGTGGCTCCGCCCCTTACCTTATAAGAACTGTAAAATGGCAAGCTAGGCATTCAGCGGTTTGCCTTAGTTGACAATGAAGCATTTTCTTTTTTTATTATTTGGGTCATCGGCGGCAGTGACATCGTGATTGATGAAGGAGTTACATTGGGGGACATCGTTTTTCTTATTTTTTAATAAAGGAATTGTCAAAACTGTCTCTGTGTTTTTATTACTCTTTGACACTTACCTGTATATCACAAAAAGTAAAAACCCCAGTGGTGATTAAATACCACCAAAAGAAATCTCTATTTGTGTGAAAAAATGATAAAAATTTTGTTTGGATACAGTGTTGTACGACTGAGTAATTGTCATTCAAAGTGTGAGAGCGCTGAAAGCTGAAAATTGGTCTAGGCAGGAAGGGGGTGAAAGTGCCCTGTATTGATGTGGTTAAAAGCCTTTACACATATTGTTATAAAAAGCCTTTACACATATTGTTATAAAAAGCCTTCACACGTATTGTTATAAAAAGCCTTTACACAGTACCAATTTAAAGTTACACAGGAGGTCTGGAGCTAGAATTATTGCTTTCACTGTGACGTTTGCAGCGATACCTCACATGTGTGAGTAGGGTTGGACAAACGGTTTGGGTTGAGCAAATGTTCGGGTCGACATCGCCTGTTTGCCCATTCAGCGAACACTCAAATTTGCCAAATGCCCTGCAATGAGTCATTAACTGTCAGTGGGCTTCCCCGCTGACAGCTGAATGAAAAAAAACAAAACATTGGCGGCAATAAAAAAGTAAAAAAAAAAAAAACATAGTGGGTCCCCCCCAATCCATGGGTAGGGATTTTAAGGGGACATCCATGGCAAAATTTTAAAAAAGGAAACATTGTGGAGTCCCCCCCCCCGAAATCTATACCAGACCCTTATCCATGCATGCAGCCTGGCATGAAAGGGGGGTGAGTGAGCACTCCCCTCCTGAACCATACCAGGCCACATGCCCTCAACATGGGGGGCTGCTTTGGTGCAGGAACGGCTCTGCCCCCTCACCCCAAAGCACCTTGTCCCCATGTTGATGGGGACAAAGGCCTCTTCCCCACAACCCTGGGCTGTGGGGGACTGCGGGTGGGGAGCTTATTGGAATCTGGAAGCCCCCTTTCAACAAGGGGGCCCCCCAGATCCCAGCCTCCCGGTAGGGTGGGAAGAGCCTGCTCCGGTCCATTGCGCCTGTTTTATTTGTTGGAATTCCATACTGCCTTATATTACTTGATTGATGTAAGTGCAATATTTTTTTAATAAATCATCTTTAGTATACAGTATTATGCTATGCGCATATTTTGTTTCAAATGAGGGTGAATCATATGAAGACATCTGCTATCTACTTGGGCCTGTGAGTGATCTGTGTTGTGAAGTCCCGCCAGGAGTTGATAACCAGCTACCCATATATGTGTGATGAGGAAACAAATGTATCAGTGTCCGTGGTTTAAGATTGGAGTGTCTTCCTGACTGGGGAATCGAGTCCAGAGTGATCTGTGGTTCACCATTGATATTAATGCCTGGTTCCCATTCATCTCTAGTAAGAGTACCCATCTATTTCGTTATGGTGCAGGATCACTATGCATGCCGGTGGATGTGATATCACTATTTACAAGTCTCCTAGTGATTGAAACGGACTTATAGCTTACACGGACGTTTCCTAATTTTGGCACTCACTTTGCACTTTTATTTCACTATATGATTTTCCATTGCTTTTTAGTATTTTTGTTAAAACATTTAAGTTATTCATGTATGTGCTATAATAGGTTTGAGTACCAAACTAGCACTGCGCTTTATAGATTTTATGGTTCACTTTACAATTTTGTTGGATTGTTGTGCTGGCTGCTTTTTCTGTTTGCTACATAAGTAGCACAGTAATTTCACTCTAATCTTTACATCTCCATGCATTCTAGGTGCATAGAGTACACATCCAATTTCATGATGACCTATCACATCTTTGAATATAGGAAAAACCCTCATGATGGGACTTCAATGGTGGCAATGAGTCATTTCTAAGTGAATAGAAAGTATCTTTGTGTAATTTAAAAAGTTTGCAGAGTCTTTATTAAATACAAAACATATAAAAATCGTTACAATACATGTTCAAATTGGTTAATTGAAGTTTACAGATACAATGTACTGAAATTGAGATCACCAAAACTGGAAATGAGGATGATCAACACCCAACACATTTCAAAAATGCTTTTCTTCTTCAGGGGTACATGAACATTAAAGTGATTGTAAAGGCTCACTTTTTTTTAAAATAACAAACATGACATACTCACCTCCTCTGTGCAGCAGTTTTGCACAGAGTGGCCCCTAACCTCGTCTTCTGGGGTCCTCCAGCGGTGCTCCAGGCTCCTCCTCTTCTCAAGTGACCACCACACTTTCCTGGGGTCATCCGTGCAGGCATGCTCCCGAGTCCTGCTGTTGTGTGTATTCACACAAACAGCAGGATTCGGCCCCACCCCTGTCTCCCGGATCACTGGACTTCATTGACAGCAGCGGGAGCCAATGGCTCCCCAGTTATCAATCCAGCCAATGAGAACTGGAGCAGCTCAAGTGAGCTGTGAGGCTCGTCCCCGCCGCGGGTTCATTTTGGGCTCAGGTAAGTAAAGGGGGGCCTGGGGGGCTGCTGCACTTGAAAAGGTTTTTCACCTTAATGCATAGAATGCATTAAGGTGAGAAACATTGAGGGTTTACAACCACTTTGTAGAAAGAGGATTATTTTCTATAAAAAAAAAAATAGCATTAGAAAGATATACTGTATATGCAGTATCTCACAAAAGTGAGTGCACCCCTCACACTTTGTAAATATTTTATTTTATCTTTTTATGTGACAACAATAAAGATATTTCTAAAACATAGCATGTACATAGCAAAAATTACACCCCAAAACACATTTTGCTGCTCCTCCCGAGTATGGCAATACCACATGTGTGAGACTTTTCCACAGCCTGGCCACATACAGAGGCCAACATCCAGGTAGCACCTCCAGGCATTCTAGGAGCATAAATTACACATATAATTTCCTGAATACCTATCACATCTGTGAAGGCCCTGGAGCACCAGGACAATTTAAAACACCCACAAAATTACCCCACGAAACAGGTACTCGGGTACTCTGATGGGCTGGTGACAGCTACTCAGTTACTCTGATGGGCTGGAGACAGGTACTCAGTTACTCTGGTGGGCTGGAGAGAGGAACTCGGTTATTCTGATGGGCTGGAGACAGGTACTCGGGTACTCTGATGGGCTGGAGACAGTTACTTGGGTACTCTGATGAGCTGGAGAAAAGTACTCAGGTACTCTGATGGGCTGGATACAGGCACTCAGGTACTCTTATGGGATGCAGATAAATACTTGGGTACACTGATGGGCTGGAGATAGGTGCTCAGGTACTCTGGGCTGCAGATAGGTACTCGGGTACTCTGGGCTGCAGATAGGTGCTTGGATACTCTGATGGGCTGGAGAGACAGGTACTCGGGTACTCTGATGGGCTAGAGACAGGTACTTGGGTACTCTGATGATCTGGAGACAGGTACTGTGATGGGCTTACAGACGGGTACTCTGATGGGCTTATAGAAAGGTCCTCTTTATTTTGGGGACAATTTGGGGACTGTGTTTTACCACTGTAAGTGGTAACTCTCTGTTACCGCAATCTCTTCCTCACACTGGATCAGTGTGGGAGGAGGAGAACCTGTTTGTTGACATTTGTGAACAGCTGTGATTGGACACAGTTGGTCATGTGGTAATGAGCCAATTTCATTGGCTCTTTAGCCTGATTGGGGATGGGCTGTGTCCGAGGGACACGCCTCATTCCCTACCGCCTCCCCAGGGGTGTGCATGAGCGGTGAGATTGAGGACAACACATGTGACCAGCTGTGATTGGACACAGCTGGTCACGTGGTAAAGAGACATTTTCATGGGCTCTTTACCCTTATTAGAGATGGGCTGTGTCCTCCCTGATTGCCACGCTGCGTTCCCCCGGGGGTGCACAGGAGCGGTGAGAATGGGCAGACATTATATGACGCCGACCCGGTGGTAAGAAAGGTTCCTGTCAGCGTCATTTCACTATACACTGGTAGGGAAGTAGTTAAAGTGTAGCTAATAGAGGTACTGTAGTTTGGCACCATTTCACGGGTGTTAATAATTTTGAACCGTGCCATGTTTGGTATCTATTTACCCAGCGTAAGATCATCTTTTTATATTTTAACAAAAAATGGGTATTATATAGTGTTTGTGTGCAAAAAAATCATTTAAGTGTATTTTTAAAAAAAAAAATGTGTTTGAAAAACAGCTGCGCAAATACTGTGTGACATAAAAAATAGCAACACCTACCATTTTATTCTCTAGGACCTCTGCTAAAAAATATATAATGTTTCGGGGTTCTAAGTAATTTAATAGCAAAAAATACAGATTTTTACATGTAGAAGAGAAATGTCAGAATTGGCTTTGATGGGAACTGATTAAAAAGAGCAGGGGAGCAGGGGGTGAGCAATTTCAGGGGAAAATCATTGCTCTTTCCTGGCAGGAGGAGAGGGGAGGGGTGGGGAGGAGAACGCTAACACAAACTACAGAAGAGACAGGAAGAGAGGGAGGGGGAGATGCAGAGATGCTAAGGAGATAGCTGGATGACGAAGGCCCATGAACTGACCACGCTATCAGAGATCAGCAGCCATGATAAACGTGGTCAGTTTACAGAAGGAAAGGCAGGAACAGGCAGGATCAGCCAGGTATAGTTCAACATAGAAAGGGACAATTGGCATGGCAAAAGCACTGTGCTATATCTTGTGCCTTAAAGGGACAGGAGCATTTTTTTTGGGATCTGCATATTCACTTATTAATTACACTTTTTTAGTATAATTTTTAGTATCATAGTTTAAATTCGGAACAGACTAAAGTTCTTCAGGGAATAAGGAGGTATTGCTGTTCTACTATCACTCAATTGTACTTCACAGCTCCTTCAGATTTCATACTAAGAACATCCCATTTTGCCTGTTGTATTGAAATATTGGGATTTGGGGATTGAACAGGCCAATGGAGTAGAAAATAAATTGCTGTCATGTTTGTGGAAAAAGCTTAGAAAATGGCTAGACTGCATCCATTAAAAAGGCATAAGACACATTTATAAAGCAGTTATAGTGGCAAACACCAAGCATTTACTGCAGGTGAATCAGTCACTGGTTTTTAAAATGCAAAGACCAGTAAGATACAGCTGCAGTGAATGTCTGGTGAATGTCACACTCACTGCTTTATAAATGTGGAATCTTCAGAAGAAATGGACGACACTCCAGCATCCGAGGCAAAAAACTGATTTATTGAGCCAAAGTGAAGTTACAGTTAGGCAGGCAAAACAACAAGCTGTGAAAGGGTTAACGCGTTTCGCGGCACGGAGGTCCGCTTATTATGAATAAGCGGACCTCCGTGCCGTGAAACGCGCTAACCCTTTCACAGCTTGTTGTTTTCCGGACCTGCACCATAGCACCTCGGCGTCTGCTGACACGGCGCACTTGAGCGGACCTACCTCTCCTTTTCCTGCTCTTTATAAATGTGCCCCATAGTCAGCAGTAATACTCTGACATGCTGTGGGATTCAAATGATTAAATGATTGTGATTGTGATTGGACCTAATGAGTGTCAAATACATAGTTACGGCACCATTTTAGCACCACCACTAGTCTGAACTGATAGCAAAATACAGGCCGGATCTACAGATTCATGCTGTATAAACAAAATTTGGATCTTATTATCTAGATGCTAGTACAAAATTGGAGGCCCATCAAACCAGGATTGAAACAAGAATTGCTAATTTAAAATTTTTCGGGTTTTTGAATCGTTGTCTTTAAACTTTAGAGTTAGTGAGAGCAATTCAGGTCAATATTATCTAAAAGGCTATACTAAACTTTTTGACACAAAAAATCTTTCCACGGTAAAAGGCCCATATTTTTTCCAATTTTATTATTTCCCAACCAACATCTGAATCTCTTGACTATTTGTGTATTTTCTATTGGTGGTAGTAAGCAATGTATTCTAAAGCAGTATTAAACCCAAAAGCAAACTTGTTATATTGCAGCTTACCAATTCTTTGATGTGATGGCTGCATCCGTTTCCTTTTTATAGGTTTACTTTTTTCTATTTTCATCTTGTGATCCAGCCATTAGGTCTTCTATTTTTTCAACAGAAAAACTCTCTTGTAGTTACGGGGATGAGGTAGACCATTTAACACTGACAAGTGTTTAAAATGATCAGCTTTTATTTATTATGTAAAGCCTTTATCACAAAAGTAAACATTGTGGCGGAACTGACTAAAAACTATTGGCTTTAATTTGTTACTATATTTAAATCAACTAGTACACCTAACACACCACCCCCCCAGACCGACAATGCAGCTGTCCCAATGTGCCCTCTGTGCTAATTCAGGAGGTGTGTTACTAGCCAGATCATTAAATAAAATCAAAGGAAAAAAGCCTGAAAAAATAACTAACACAGCCATCACCATCTAATGATTGGTAAGCTGCAATATATTACATTTTTTTTTTTACTTTTTTGTTTTCAATACAGCTTTAGTGTGCATTTGTTTAGAAACAGCTCCAATGTGGAACTAATGTAGTCAAAAAATTGATTCAGAATTTTTTCTGCATTGCTGCAGCAGCTTCAATTCATAATACATTAGGTACAGTCATATCTACTTGACAGGTGCTGGATCAACCATACTTCCTTTTGCACAGATATGACCCTCCCCCCGCCCATTAAAAAATCAAAAACATTATCAAGAAGTGGAAATAATAACACTGTTAAACCAATTTGGCTTGCAAAAGGCATCATTATCATGATTTATTTGATATAATACCACCATATGACCATGCGGCTGAGGCTAATTTCTGTGGTCTCCTTCTAGTCCCAACTAGAACTGCATTTTCTCTTTTTTATATATTTACATTACATACTATATACAGGGGAATAGCTACCATGAGCCAAACGAGGAGTTTATCTTGGGTGGCATTTTTTCAGGGGGACGGCGCCGCCCCAGGCAGAAGGGCAGAGAAGGCTATTTAATTAGGCCTTGCGGACTCCTAATTTACCTGATTAGCTGTCAGCTCCTTCATAGTTAGAGACTACTATAAATGGCATAACTGAATAAATAAGTTAAACATAGAGAAAGACAGAGGGAGAGTAAAATAGAGAAACAGAAAGACAAATAGATAGTGTGAGATTGGGGTGATTAGACTAAAAGTGGTGCATGCATTATCAAGAAGATTCACCAGTCCAAAACTGCATTTTTAAGGGCATAGAAGTCCACTTTTATTTAAGGAACAGAAAAATGAACAGAAGACAGCAATTTCCCATGCAGCGGTTCCACCATTACTGTAACTTTCCCAATACTTCAGTCTCCTGGCTTACTCACTTGCCACATGGCTGCCTCAGGCCTCAAGCCTAGGCATTAGTTCTGCTCCTCAGACCGACAAAACGGCTTTCTTCCAGTCAAGCTCTCTCATAGCTTACTCACAAATCCAATCAGCTCCTTGCTGCTCTGTTACAGACTACTTCTGCATTTTGCAGACATGCATGCTCTGGCTGCCCCATGCAGCCTCTCTGACTTCTAGAGAGGATGGGAGTCCTGACTCCCATGCACAGACCTCCTGGCTGTTGGGTGGAACCCTGAGCTCTAACCCCGGGTCTATTATGAATCCAGCCCACACTTGAGCAATCTGCATGCCTGCCTCTCCAAAAATTTGGTGCAAACTGCTAAAATAAACAGTGGCATGGGTTTGTCTCTGTAATAGATAGATGGATGGATAGATAGATAAAATGCTGCTATTCTAACCGCCAACAGTACAATTACCGCTGTAGTGCAGCTCCCCCAGGCTCAGTGATGTACCAGTAAGTTGCAGTGCTCATATGCACTGTGCATTCTCCCTAGGGTGTGCAGTGGTGGGATCTGCAACTGCTGTATCCCCCGGACACAGTGGATTGTGGTGCTCGGTATTGGGTTGCTGTGAGCGGCCCAGATGCCATGTGATCACTGTGCGATCACATGTCACATAGTAAACAATAGTCATGAATGGAATCCATTCATGGCATCATTATTTACTAATCTGTGTGATCTGTGGCCACCGGTGAGCAATCACAGCACCCAGTACCATGTGATAGCTTTGGGCCATCACAGCATCACAATAGTAAACAATCAGCCATGAGTGAAAGCTATTCATGACAGTTCGAACAATTGCTGTTACAGCAACAAAGCAATCATAGTGTAAAAAAAACATCATTGACCACCCATCCCCCCCACCCCAAATATTTAGTAGCATATTTTTACATAGTGTCACCAGTCAGTATTCCTAATCACTGTCATGCCAGTCAAATGATGATGTTGTACTGCACTGGTGACAGTGCGTAAAAAAAAAAAAAATTGTAAAAAAAATGGAAAATCTCCTATCAAATACTTACCGTAATTTTCCTTTCCTGATGGATTCCATGGCAGTCTACGTGCAGGTTTACCCCGCCACCTCTCTAATGCTATAGGACCCCATTCCCATAAATTTTAGGTCACAGCCAGAGACTGCGTTTCCTAACTAGCTAACTCTTTATCTACGGGTGGAAACTCTGTCTGCCCTGGAGTCCATCAAGAAAGCAAAATTACAGTAAGTACTTGATAGGAAACTTTCCATTTTGCTGACAGACTCCATGGAAGCCTACATGTGGGAAATAACTAGCCAATCCACACGGGCGGGTATGCTGATCAAAAAAAAGCTTTAACCACTTGCTACCTGGGCACTTAAACCCCCCTCCTGCCCAGACCAATTTTAGGCTTTCAGCGCTGTCGCATTTTGAATGACAATTGCGCGGTCGTGCAGCGTTGTTCCCAAACAACATTTTTATTATTTTTTTCCCACAAATAGGGCTTTCTTTTGGTGGTATTTGATCACCTTTGCGTTTTTTATTTTTTGCGCTATAAATAAAACAAAAAGCGACGATTTTGAAAAAAAGAACAATATTTTTTACTTTTTTGCTATAATAAATGGCCAAAAAAATTATAAAAAAAAATTCGTTTTTATTATTTTTTTTTACTAGTAATGGTGGTGATCTGCGATTTTTATCGGGACTTTGATATTGGAGCGGACATGTCGGACATTTTTGACACTTTTTTGGGACCAATGACATTTATACAGCGATCAGAAATTTAAATGTCCACTGATTACTGTATAAATGTCATTGGACAGTGAAGAGGTTAACCTGCAGGGGGCAGTAAAGGGGTTAACTGTGTTCCCTGTATGTGTTCTAACTGTGTGGGAGTGGGGCTGGCAGGGACATAACAGATTTAACTGATCCCAGTGATAGGTATCAGTAGATCTGTCATGTCCCCTTCACAGAATGGAGAACCGCCGTGTTTACATCGGTGGTTCCCCGTTCTGCATCTCTGACAGGCGATCGTGAGTCACGAGTGGACATCACGCCTACGCAGCGTGAGTGTGCACCAGGAGCGTGCACAAGGGTGGACATCCATGGACGTCCATCCGGCAATTGAGATTCGCGCTGTAGCCGTCTTTCGGCTATAGCGCGGATCTGAAGGGGTTCATTTGCCCTGTCAACCGACATGATACTTAAGTCAAAGTTTACAGATGATAAGGATGCAGATTCTATATAATAATGCGACATGAATGCATTGATGGAGGCTCACTAGGTCTCCCTGCAGATGACATCTGGAGCTGCATGACGGGCTGCCGCCCAGGAAGTTGCGATGCCCCTGGTGGAATGTGCCATCACCGCCTCCAGAGGAGCCAAGCCCTTAGCTCTATAGGTCTGCTGGATAGTCTGGATGATCCAGGACATGATTGTTCTAGATGAAGCACATTTCCCTTTGCTTCTGCCAGAGAACAGGATACACAGATGATCCGAGTGCCTAAAGGAGGCTGTAGCTTAAAGATATTCCTTTCCCCCACATCCAGTGGATGAGCCTCCAAGGCCCCAAGAGTTCTGAATGTGGGCAGGACAATCTCCTGGTTTTCAAGGAAGACTGACGTGACTTTAGGATTTGAATTGAGCATGGGTATGAGCACCACCCTTTCTGGAAAATCAGTCAGAAACATTTTTTGTGGCCAAGGGCCCCAATCTCAGAGACTCGCTTGGCCGATATCACCGTTATGAGGAAGGTGGCCTTCGCAGAGAGATCTTTAATAGAAGTCAGATCAGAACCCATGGTACTGAGTTCTGAGCGTGAGTCCAGAACTAGGGGAAGATCTCATTTGAGGAATATTGACTTCCTTTGGGACCTAAGTCTTGCTGCCTCTCTGAAGAACTGCGGGACCAGAGGGTGAACGGCCCATGAAGTCCCAGAGGAGGCTGACAGGGCTGAAACTTGGACTCTAAGGGTGCTGACCAAAAGAACCAGGTCTAGTCCTGACTGTAACAATTCCAAGCTATCTTGTACTCCTGGGTCTCTGCATGATTCTCCTATGGAAGACAAGAACCCCACAAACTTGGCCCATATTCTTCCATAGACTTTGCTCGTGCTTGCCCTTCTTGAACTCATAAGGGTGGAGATGATGCCTGATGCACAGCCAAGGGCTTTCAGCCTCTCCCTCTCAAGAACCAGACCATCAACCTCAACAGCACTAGGCATGGATGCAGGACTGCCCCCTGGGACAGAAGATCTGGTCTGAGGGGGAGGGCTACCATGTCCTGAAAGCTGACCTGGATTAGGAGGGGAAACCACAGCCTGTTCGGCCAGTAAGGTGCTACTACCACCATCTCAATGGCCTCTGCACTGAGTCTCTGTAGGAATCTGAGGATGACTGGGAATGGGGGAAAGGCATATGCACTGCTGAAGCTCCACCGATCTGTTAGGGCATCTACCCCGAAGGCCTGGCTGCAATGGTTCCAAGTGTATTACTTCTCGATTTTGAAGTTGCAGGGGTATGCAAACAGATCCATTTCGGAGTCGAATCCCAGGGAAAGAATCCACTTGAAAGTGTCCGTGTGGAGAAACCACTCGCTGTTGTCTAGTTGCACATGGGACAGAAAATCCACCTGAATGTTCTGGGCTCTGGGAACGTAAACTGCCGAAATGTTGGCCAGGTTCTTCTGGGCCCATGACATGATTGGCTTGACTTCTTAGAGTAAGGAAGAGCTCAGAATCTCCCCTTGTCTCTTTATGTAGGAGACCACTGTGGTGTTGTTCATTTTTACAAATACTGACTTCCTATCCAGGAGGTGACTGAAAGCCAGACATGCACAAAAGGCTGCTCGTAATTCCAGGAAATTTGAGCAGGGGTCGGGCTGACAAAGATCCCACCTGCCCTGCGCCAGCTCTGACTTGCAGTGGGCCCTCCATCCAACACCGCTGGCATCGGTTGTGACTATGACACACAATATGGGGCAATGGAGTGGCACGTGAGCAGGTTCCTGCACTGGAGCCACCAAAGAAACTGTTACTAATGCCGGAAGTTATGCATGTGAGCTGGTTGCTGTCACCTGAGTCCCATTGATGGAGAAACTCTATCTGGAAGGGATGCAACCTCCAAAAAGCCCATTTGACCACAGGGGCCATAGAGACCACCGTGTCAATAATTTTAAGGCATTGTTAAGCCCTCAGGTGTGAAGAGGTTAGGGCCACGCTTACCCTGTCTCGTATAACCGGGAGCTTCTCCACAGGCAGGGAGATGGCATTTTTGACTGTGTCGAACTGAGCTCCTAGGTATACCAGGCTGGTTCCAGGTGGTTCTTTTCTAGGTTCAGAAGCCACCCAAACTCAAGCAGTGTAGTGATGACTTGAGCCCCCGTGGATCAGCAACTGCTCCTTGTTTTGGGATAGCAACAGCAGGTCATCAAGGTAATGGTATAGCCACATTCCTTTTGTTCTGATGAGAGCCACCACGGCCAGAGGAACTTTTGAAAAGACTTGAGGTGAGGTTGAGAGCCCGAACATCAGGCAGGTAAACTGCAGATGTTCATGCCCGACTGCAAACCAGAGGTATTTGTGAAATTCTTTCATCACCGGCACATGGAAATAGGCACATTTTAAATCTATGGAGACTAGCCAGTCTCTAGGTTGCACGCCTTGCTGAATTGTAAACAAGGTCTCCATTTTGAATCTTCGTACTTTATGAACTTGTTCAAAAATGTTAAGTCTATTTTTTTCAGCACCAGTAAAAGCGGGGAGTACATGCCCTGGAGCTCTTCGCCCTTTGGGACGGAGACCACAGCTCTTTGAGCCACTAGCAAGTCCACATAAGACAGCAGCATCTGCTTTTTTCTTCTGACCGAGGTAGCAGAGTAGGGAGAATCCTGAAGGGAGGAGTACTGGTGAAGGACCATGTGTGGCCTGAGGAAACTGTCCTGATGGTCCAGTAATCTGAGATTGAGGCTGCCCAGACGTGCTGGAAAAGAATCAAACATGCCCCTACCTGACCCGTCTGAGCGGGCCCAATATCAAAACAATTTAGAAGGCTCGCGTACGCCGGATGCCTGGTTCTTGGCTGACTTCTGGAAGGACCTCTGACCTCTCCTCAAGTCCCGGCTTGGCCTGTAGGAGCATGTCTCTAGAATGCTCTGTGCTGTATCTTCTAGGCTGGGGTCTCTTCTGGCCAAACAGGCACTTATCCTGGGGCATAAATCCTGACTTCGCACCTGTGGCCTGGGCTATGGTGCTATTCAGCTTGTTACCAAATAAAGAGGGTTCCTCAAAGAGAATCTTACACCAAGCCTGCTTTGATGCCAGGTCAGCGAGCCAAGGGCGCAGCCATAAGGACCACTTAGCTGTGACTGAGGATAGCATAGTCCGGGCCAACAGGCGGATAATGTCAATAGAGGCTTCCCCCAGGAAAGCTGACGCCAGCTTTAGTTCTTGCACTGCAGAGCCCCTGGCTACTTCCTCCAAGACACCTCTGAGCATTGAATCCACATTTTCTGTCCAGGCTTCCATTGCCTTGGACATGGCCGTGACAGCCAAGGCAGGCCTGCAGGCCATCCTGGCTAAGCCATAGATTCTCCTTAGGTCTTGATCAATCCTTCTCTTGAGCCCATCTTTAAAGTAGTTGTACACTCTCATTTTTGATTTTTACCTACAGGTAAGCCTATAATAAGGCTTACCTGTAGGTAAAATGAATATCTCATAAACCAGCATGGTTTAGTAGATATTCGCCCTGCATGCAGCCGCTGACATCATGGCGCATGCGTAGTGATGTCCCAGCGAAGGCCCGGAAACCTTGCTGGAGAGACGGGCTCCAGCACACATGCGTGGGAGTGACGTCTCGTGTCTCTGGCCACTCACAGTGCCAGAGCTGCGAACCCGGAAGGATCCCCCGAGGGAAAATGTCAGCTCCCTCTGCGGGGACCGAGCAGACCCGTCGGAGCTTCGTTCTGAGGTAAGTATTTCATAATGAGCTAGTATGCATTGCATACTAGCTCATTATGCCTTTGCCTTACAGTTTTTTTTTTAGTATACAACTCCTTCAAAGGACACAGCATCCTCAAGAGGAAGGGTCACATGTTTAGCCAGATGCATCAGAGCTGTGTCCACCAGAGGGGCATTTTCCGGGTGCTTTGCGTCCTTGGTCTTAAAGGGGTAAAGCCTTGAGGTTTTACTTGACAGTGAGGTATTTTTAGCGACTTTGCCCCACTCCTCCACAATGATATCTTTCAATTCCATCAGGAGTGGAAAGTCGGAACATTTCTTCCCCAGGTGATTGAAGAACTTTCTCTGCTTAGATAGGGGTATGCAGGTTCCTCCCATTTCAGGACTCCCTTGACCGCATTGATTAGCGGTGAGACCAGGGTAAAGTTGAAACCACGAGAACTCATCTCCCTCCACCTCACTGTCTGAAGAACTGGGAAATGCATCATATGGCTGGGACAGGTCCAGATCCTCCTGGACCTCGTCAGCCAGAGAGCCTGACATAGTGATGGTCTGGCTCTGCGTGTGGATTGTACCCCATTCCTTTAGGGACTGCTGCACCACACGCTTCACTAGAGACTCCATTTGTTGGTTTCCAGTCTCTCTTTCCTCAACCAACCTGGCATAGCATGGCTTGCACAATGACTTGCTCTCCAGGACTCGGGTCCCACATCCCCAGCAGGCTCTGTGCTCAGTCATGATGATGGGTTTGGTGTCTAGAGGAGGAATGGGAACATCTCCTCAGCTGTTGGGTCCTAGAAAGGGAGTCATGGCACCTGGACCTCGATAAAGAGTGCCAATGTTGCGGTCTGGCAAGGTCTCTGTCATCCCGAGCCACAATCTGGTGATTCAACCTAAGAGGGCTGACAGACACACACAAAGAAGGGAAGAAAGGGAGTGACATCCCATTAGCAAACAAGACCAGAGTCTAGCCTACGAGCATTCCTGGCACCTCCTCATTTACACATACCTTTTGGGCTGGCTGCAAGGAGGAGGTGACCTATCCATGGCCCCTAGAAGGAGAACCAGGCACTTCCACACCCTGCAGTAACACGGTCCTAGGACTGGAAACAAAGCGAGGGTGAGGGAAGAGGATGGAGAAAAAGTTGCTTCCCCTTTAAGAGCTGCCCCCCATGCCTTTTTGTGGGTGACCGACCTGATACAGGGCCTGGGGAAGCACACTGACCTCAGGAGTTCCTACAGAGAAGGGCTCTACCCACCATGCCCCCTTCTGTGTCTGTGCCGAAGGGACCAACCACCAGGCGCCTGCGTGCACGAACCAAGCCTTGGTTCTACCTGCGGCCTCGTACATGTGCAGAGGCCCCATGCAGCCACAGCCGGAAGAGCAGGAGCAATCCAGGTGCCATGAGAGGCCAAACAAACACTAGAGGAAGGGAGAGAGGGAGTTGAAGGACAGAGAGAGAAAAAAAAACAAATAAACAAAAAACTCTGTAATGGGAGCATGCTACGAAGGAATCATCCTCCGCCTTGCCAGACGGCTGCACGTGGGATGTCCTTCCTGGGCATACACAGGCCGCCACTACCACTGGAACATTATGCCTGGAGAGCCCCTCACTCACCCGTGACTGAGCTCTGGTCTCCGCACCGCTCGAACAACATGCCCGACTACAGCCCTGCTTGGGGTTTATTCAACCAGCCTGGATGTTAACAAGTAACTACATATGCTGTGTTGATCCAAAGATGAGGACAAAAATGAAAAGCACATTTGACCAGGGGCATCGCAACTTCCTGGGTGACCTCGTGGGCCACATTATTGCATAGAACCTGCATCCTTATTGTCTGTAGACTTTGGCTTAAGTATCCTGTCGGTTGACAGGGCAAATTAAAGTTTTTTTTTGATCATCATACCCGCCCCTGTGGTTTGGCTAGTTATTTCCCACACATAGGCTGCCATGGTGTCTGTCAGGAAAATGGAAAATTTCCTATCAAATACTTATCGTAATCTTCATTTCCTGATGGACTCCATGACAGACGGAATTCACACCCATAGATCAAGAGTTAGCTAGTTACGGAATGCAGTCTCTGGCTGTGAGCTCAAATTTATGGGAATGGTGTCCTATAGCATTGGAGAGGTGACGGGGTAAACCCGCACGTAGGCTGCCATGGAGTCTATCAGGAAACATATTTCATTTAACATTCCAAAAGATTGTGACAAAAAATTACAACTTCAAAAAACTTGCCATGTCTCCTACTAAATACCTTGGGCTGTCTATGTTCCAAAAAGGGGTCAGTTGGGGGGGGGGGGTATTTGTACTGTCCTGGCCTTTTATGACCTCAAGAATTTAGATGGGCAGTCAGTACATCAGGATTGATCAATTTTCAAATATACAGGTGCTGGTCATATAATTAGAATATCATCAAAAAGTTGATTTATTTCACTAATTCCATTCAAAACGTGAAACTTGTATATTATATTCATTCATATTACACAAACTGATATGTTTCAAATGTTTATTTATTTTAATTTTGATGATTATAACTGATGACTAAGGAAAATCCCAAATTCAGTATCGCAGAAAATTAGAATATTGGGAAAAGGTTCAATATTGAAGACATCTGGTGCCACACTCTGATCAGCTAATTAACTCAAAACACCTGCAAAGGCCTTTAAATGGTCTCTCAGTCACATCGGATGTCTTGATCTGACTCTCTGGTAAATTTCCGGAAACGTCCACAAAACTCAATTAATCGACTAGTCTCACACCGTGGTCTACAGAAGTTATAACTTGGAAAAGGGTTATAAGATTAAAAGACGCTATGACTTAAACCCTAAAAGGAATCAGTAGTCAATATTAGTAGTTTTAATTTTATTTATTTGTAAACTTTGTATAGTCAAACACATTATACTTACTTATATTATATGTTCAAAGTGCAAAACTTACCTTAATCACTTTATTTAGTTGAAAAACTACTATAAGATTAATATACTGGTCGTGGACATATAAACTTTTAACTAGTTAGGACTA
>BLSH010316227.1:938716-960586 GCA_018402905.1 Glandirana rugosa | reverse complement strand
GAAGAAAAGATTTAATGTGTGAAGAACATCTGTTCTGGTGCAGAACACATGTGTGTGAATAGCAGATGTGCAATGACTGACGTTTTAATTTAAAGTGATACACACATTTTAAAAAGAAGTGTGAATAAAAGATGTGGAATGATTGACGGTTTGATTTAAAGTGACACACACACTTGAAATAATTATGCAGAAGAGATGTGCAATGTTTGACGGTTTCATTTAAAGTGATACACACATTTTAAAATGAAGTGTGAATAAAAGATGTGCAATGATTGACGGTTTGATTTAAAGTGACACACAGACTTGAAATACTTGTGCAGAAGAGATGTGCACTGCTTTCCGGTTTGATTTAAAGTGATACACACATTTTGCAGAACAGTGATATGGGTACTCCCGGCTTATTTATACTTTTTTGACACAGTTTGAAGATGATTTTAGAACAGCTCTATGGCCTCTAATGTTAATTAATACTTTTCAGACCCATTTTGAAGATGATCTCCATTTTTGCATTTTTTATGTTTTTATTTTTTAAAAATATTTAAAGTTATTTCCCTGTCCCCATTTCTTTGTAGGTCACTTGTCCCACCCTTACCCACGTTTCCTTCCTTTTGCAGACCTCTAGGACCTTCCAGGACTATTTTACAACACTTTTGTACCTAAAAGTCCGGGTCTCCATTGATTTCAATGGGGTTCGGGGTCCGGGACAAAGTTCGGGTTCTGTCCGGACCCGAACCCGGACTTTGTCCCGAAGTTCTGCCGAACCAGCAGAACCCGGACTTCTAGAAGTTCGCTCAACTCTAGTCTTAAGTAATATTCTAATTTTCTGAGATAAAGAAATTTGGGATTTTCCTTAGTTGTCAGTTATAATCATCAAAATTAGAAGAAAAAAACATATCAGTCTGTGTGTAATGAATGAATATAATATACAAGTTTCACTTTTTGAATGGAATTAGTGAAATAAATCAACTTTTTGATGATATTCTAATTATATGACCAGCACCTGTGTATACCATAGTTTGTGAATTTTATAACTTTCACACAGACCAAATAATATACACTGATTTGGGTTACTTTTACCAAAGAAATGTAGCAGACTATATGTTGACCTTAGTTTATAAAGAATGATTATTTGTTTGAAAATTTTTATAACAGAAATTAAGAAATTATGTTATTTGTTAATATTTTGTATTTTTTCATTTATATTGCAAAAATAAAACCCCGGTGGTGATTAAATACCACCAATATAAATCTCTATTTGTGTGAAAAAAAATATACATTTACGTACAGTGCTGCATGACAGAGCAATTGCCAGTTGAAGCAGCACAGTGCTGAATAGCAAAAAATACTCCGGTCATGAAGAGTGTAAAACTTTCCAGAGGTCAAGTGGTTAAGCAAGTATAACTATATAAGTATAGGCTATTATTAGTTGAAAGAAAATAATCAATTTTTTACAATGCTTTACCTAATGTTGTCATTGTGATTGGAGATTGCAGAGCTTAACTTCTGGAGGCAAATTCTTAGTTTCATTTTCAACTAATGCTCCATTATTCTTTGTACTTTCCTTGAGATAAGAAAGACCTTGGATTATTTAAGAGTACATACTTAACTTCCGACTGTTTTCTTGAGACCTTACATGCAAGAAATGATGTACTTTTAGATAAGAAGCATCATGCAATTCTTCCCCTTGCCCCCTCCTCCTTCCCCCACATCATAATTCCAGGTGCTTTCATGTAAAGACCGCAGGAAGGTCCTTACCCTAGTAAAGCTTCAATTCAATGCTGGGTTGCAAATCACAGTGCTTCAGATGGGAAGATGGAGAGGTGCATAGAAAACAATTATATGCCCTTTACTCTCCTTGCTCTAAAATGAATCTGCTTCCTGGACCTGAATTTTGGCTAAATATTTGGAGAAAAACGGGTATGGCATTTTATTGTCTGTCCCACAGTTATAAATACATAGGCCAATTTGGGTGGAAGGCAATTACCAATAAATATGCTTTTGGATTGTGAGTAAAAGACAAATGAGGAAAATTATATAAGTAGAGAGACAACATACAAACTGAAACTGCGGTATACTTGGTAGTGCCTTTCTTAGATAGTGGTTGGTCAGTACACTTCCATGATTCCAGCTGGAAAGATGATTAAACAGATAGATAGACATATAAATTGTAGGTAGAAAATATACAAGATCAAGAAAAGAGGCCTTACTAATTGTACATACAAGTGCAGCTCATAAAATTAGAATATCATCACAAAGTTAATTTATTTCAGTAATTCAATTCAAAAAGAAAAATGTGTATATTTTATATACATGCGTTACTCACATAGTGATACATTTCAAGCATATCTTTCTTTCAATTTTGATGATTATGGCTTACAGCTAGTGAAAACCCAAACTTCAGTATCTCACAAAATTTGAATATTACATAAGACCAATGAAAAAAAGGATTTTTAATGCAGAAATGTTGGCTTACTGAAAAGTATGTCTATGTACAGTATAGTATGCATTCAATACTTGGTTGGGGCTCCTTTTGCATGAATTACTGAATCAATGTGGCATGGGATGGAGGCAATCAGCCTGTTGAACTGCTGAGATGTACTTTTGGCAGTATGGTCAGGTGCCAAGTCCTGCTGGAAAATGAAATCAACATCTCCATAAAGCTGGTCAGCAGAGGGAAGCATGAAGTACTCCAGAATTTCCTGGTAGAGGGCTGCATTAACTTTTGACTTGATAAAACACAGTGGACCAACACCAGAAGATGGCATGACTCCCCAAATCATCACGGGCTATGGAAAATTTTGCATTTCATTTGGAAATCAAGGTCTCAGAGTTGGCGGAAGAGTGGAGAGGCACAGAATCCAAGTTGCACGAGGTCCAATGTGAAGTTTCCACAGTTGATTATGATTTGGGGAGCCATGTCAACTTCTGGTGTTGGTTCACTGTGTTTTATCAAGTCCAAAGTCAGCGCAGCCCTCTACCAGGTAATTCTGGAGCACTTCATGCTTCCCTCTGCTGACCAGCTTTATGAAGATGTTGATTTAATTTTCCAACAAGTAACAATACCTGGTTAAATGATCATGGCCTCACTGTGCTTGATTGCCCAGCAAACTCACATGACCAAAACCCCATAGAGAATCTGTGGGATATTGTCAAGAGGAAGATGAGATACACCAGACCCAACAATGCAGATGAGCTGAAGACCACTATCAAAGAAACCTGGGCTTCCATAACACCTCAGCAGTGCCACAGGCATTTCGCCTCCATGCCACGCCGCATTGATGCATTGATGCATTGATGCAGTAATTCATGTAAAAGGAGCCCCAACCAAGTATTGAGTGCATGCTATACTGTACATGAACCTACTTTTCTGTAAGCCAACATTTCTGTATTAAAAATCCTTTTTTTTTTTTTTCTTATTGGTCTTATGTAATATTCTAATTTTCTGAAATACTGAATTTTGGGTTTTCACTGGCTGTAAGTCATAATCATCAAAATTAAAAGAAGAAATGCTTGAAATATATCACAATATGTGTATGATGTATCTATATAAAATATTGTATATTATGTTTTTTTAATTGCATTACTGAAATAAATTAACTTTTTGATGATATTCTAATTTTATGATGCAGATAATTCTAAGATTAAGATGCACCTGTATGTCCATATCTATTTATTTATCTGGTGGTTAGCAGTAGTCCACTTAAATGATTACTACTAAAGAGATAGATAGATAGATAGATAGATAGATAGATAGATAGATAGATAGATATATAGATAGATAGATAGATAGATAGATAGATAGATAGATAGATAGATAGATAGATAGAAAATGCATATCAAAAAATAAAACATTATTCAGTTTGGGTTATTATGTGATGTGTAGGGCATCTAATACAACAAAAAAGATGTTTTATTAATTGCAGTGCACAGGTTTAGTTTGCAATGACATGCTATTCATGCTCTGTTCTTCCTTATTTAATTACTTGTGTACATCATAAAGCAAACACAGTCAATCTGCATAGATAAATATTTACTCAACATTTAATTTATAGCATCCAGCAAAAGTCATTGTCATATTTAAATATAAACAGTAGTAATCTCTAAGGTCTACTAACATTAATAGTAATACACAGATTTATGTGAAAAGTGCAGTGGACCATAGCAACAAATCAGTAAACATATTTAAGTGTCAGACTTGTGGTAAAAGTAAATAACGAGCCCATTAGACAACAAGATCATCACCATTATTCAAATATACAATGTAAATGTCGTTATTCATTTCTTCAGGTATTAGGATAGTTTGTATGTCTCTGTGAATGGTATCAGAAGGCCAATATCCATTTTGTGTCCCCAATGTAGTCAAAAATTGGACATACACGGTCATGCTGAATATCTGGTTGTAGTAGGTGCACACTGGCTGTATGAGTCTTTTATTTTAAAATTAAAGTTGATATGTGTTCCTCAAAGCCAGACTGCAATCTACCCCTGTTTTTGATGACAGTTTGGCAGGAAGAAATCAAGTCCAGTGCATGTAATGTCACAAGAACTAGCATGTGCCATATAATCCACATTTCAGAGCACATTGCTACATTTTCATACAGCTTGAAAGAATCTTTTCCTGAGAAGGTGATGACCACATTGGTACTTTGCTCACTTACATAATGCACTAGACAGTTGCACTGATTCACTAAAGGATTATAGAACTTGTACACAATAAATTGTGTAAATATTGACTTTAATTATCGAGTCATGTGAAAAGCAAATTTTTGTTCCTGTTGAATATCCAATAACATGCAGATGAAATAGATAAAGGCACAAATGTGAAAACGAATTCTCAATCCCATTTAGGTACGGGACAATGTTAAATATTTTGGTAAATGAATGGCTCCTTACGCACCACTTGCAACTCTCATTTGCAAGCCAATTTAAATGGTGGTTCTCTAAAGACATATACAGAACAAATAATTTGATATTCCTCATGTGAGTCCTTAGTTTCCCCTCCAGGTACCTCCAGATCAAAAACATTGTGTCAGGGCTGGGCTCATCCCTCCCTTCTCAAAGCTCAGGTTGCTCAGCTGTCAGCTAATTGCCAGCACTCATAATTCCACAGTGACTCACTTGTTGATCATTTCCAGCTCATCAGCCAACCCCTTCTGGCTATTTAAACTGCCTGGTTCAATTCTCCTGTGCCTTCTGGGTTTACCCTTTGTCTGTCTTGGAGAATAAATCCATGGAGGACTATGTTGCCGACACACTTTCTCGAGGGTTCACCCGCAAATTCTCATCTCCTGCTGGTGCTGGCTTCTTCTTTGTGAAAAAGAAGAATGGTGAACTGAGACCTTGCATCGATTATAGGGGTCTAAATCACATCGCAATTAAGAATGCTTATCAAATTCCGTTAATTGCGGAGTTATTTGACCGCCTGAAGGGAGCAATGGTTTTCACAAAACTTGATCTGAGAGGGGCATACAATCTCATGAGAATCAAGGAGGGCAACGATTGGAAAACTGCGTTTAATATGCAGTTTGGTCTTAGCAGCGCTCCTGCAGTTCTTCAGGAATTCATCAGCGATATCCTCCGAGTAGAGATGAGCGAACCCGGACTGTAAAGTTTGTGTCCGTACTGGACTTTGGGGTGTCTGTGCCCCGAACCCGAACATTTGAAAAAAAGTCCGGGTTCAGGTTCAGTATTTGGGTATTTTTCGTGCCTTTTCTATAGCTGCAGGGCAGCCAATCAACAAGCGTTTTACTTGTTCGCCCTTAGACGCCATCACAGCCATGCCTCCTAATGGCATGGCTGTGATTGGTCAGTGCATCATGTGACCCAGACTATTTTTGGCACCTGTTGAATAGCTGCAGGGCAGACAATCAACAAGTGTTTTACTTGTTTGCCCTTAGAAGCCATCACAGCCATGCCTACTAATGGCATGGCTGTGATAAGCTAGTGCATCATGTGACCCAGTGTTAGGAAGAGAATCTGTGGCTAAAGTGGACTTTCCGCACCTATGCGCGCGTGTCATGGATCTGCTACCCAGCGCTGGGGTCCCTAAGGGTTAACAATTGTGCAGGGTGATTTCATTGATTGGAAGCTGTCTTATTTAACCACCTCCCACCCGGCCACTGTATATATGCGACCGGGTGGGAGCTTCCCCGTTCTGACAGGACGTGTATACACATCCTACAGAATGGGAGCTCACAGCGCAGCCACGCGGTGTGCTGCTGCTGGATCCTGTGATCATTATGATCACAGGATCCAGCTGAGCAGAGATCGGGATACGGGCGCAGTGACTGGCCCTCCCGATCATGTGACAGCTGTGTCCAATCACAGCCGTCACATTGTAAACAGAGACGAACGTCTCTGTGACAGTTCTCCCCCCCGCTGAGCTCAGTGAGACCTCAGTGCAGGGGGGGGAAGGGGGAGCTGCAGCTATGACACAGCTCTCTGCATGATGAGGATTTCATGCAGAAAGCTGTCACAGATCGCCCCCCACACAGTGCACCAAGCACACTGATACCCCTGTCCCCATACACATAAGTGTCCCCATAAAAAAGTCCCCAAAACATCTGTATGTCCCCAATCACATCTGTCACCATACACAAAACATCTGTCACAGTCCCCAAAACATCTGTCTGTCCCGTCACATCTGTCACCATACACAAAACATCTGTATGTCCCCGTCACATCTGTCACAGTCCCCAAAACCCCTGTCTGTCCGCCAACACCAAATAAACTCCAATTTGGGTTATTTTTACCAAAGAAATGTAGCAGTATCATTTTTGGTCAAAATTTATGAAGAGAAATTACTTATTAGCAAAATTTTATAACAGAAACAAAGAAAAATGCATTGTTTTTGAAAAGTTCAGTCTTTTTTAATTTATAGCGCAAAAAATAAAAAACCCAGGGGTGATTAAATACCACCAAAAGAAAGCTCTATTTGTGTAAAAAATATGATAAAAATGCCATATGAATACAGTGTCGCATGACCGCGCAATTGTCATTCAAACTGCAACAGTGCTGAAAGCTGAAAATTGGTCCGGGAAGGAAGGGGGTTTAAGTGCCCAGTATTGTAGAGGTTAAACACCTTAGCAGCACACAGACTCAGCTGTCTGATCTACAGCCTTTAGTGTGTGTTTCCTGAGCTACCTGTACCTGATTACCTGTTCCTGTGACCCGGCCTGCCTGACCTTGTTGATTTCCACCTGCACGACCCCTGGCTTACCAACGACCATTCTCCTGCCTGATCCTCCGATACCTTTGCTGCCCGCCTGTTGACAACCTTGCTTGGACCCGACTACCCACCTGCCTGCTCCTCTTGTACCGCACCGCCAGCCCAGTTCACGACCCAGCCTGTACGACCACGCTACTAGTGCACGAGTGCACCAACGGACTTCCTACCTACACCAGTGACCCAGTCCGACCCTCGTGCCATCCTGCACTCCCGAGCCACCTGTCTACTCTACCAGGGGTTCCCGAGTCAGGGTCGTAAGGGAGGTTGCCCGCTGCATAAGCCAGACTCTTCCACCAGATACTTGACAGTATCAGGCAGCCATGTCAGAGTCTGCGCAGGGGCCCTCCCCAACGAATGAACTTTGCATACATCTGGCCGGCCTTACTCGGGCGGTGAAGGCCCTTCAAAATGACTATGTGTGGCTGGAAGGTCGCATTCTGGAGCTCGCTGCACCCCCGGCACTTGGGTCCGACCCGCCTCCCGATCACACCTTCATCACTCTGCCTACGGAGCCCGAGGTACCGCTACCTGAACGGTTCACTGGGGACCGTAAGAAATTCCGGGCGTTCCGCATCGCATGTGAACTCTACTTCTCCTTGCAACCCCGCACCTTCTCCCAAGAAGCCACCAAAGTGGGACTGGTCATCTCACTTCTCCGGGATGAGCCCCAAACCTGGGCTCATCGGCTCCTTGAACAGAAGAGCCCTGACACCACCACTCTTGCATGTTTTTTCTGGGTCATGGTGCATCTATATGAGGATCCGCACCAAACCGCCACGGCAGAAGTCGGAGGATTATGTGGGTGAATTCCGGCGCTGGAGCGCTGCCCTTTGCTTCCAGTTCCGGTTGGGCTTGTCCAAGCCACTCAAAGATGAGTTAGCTTGTGTCGATGTTCACCCGACTTTGGATGCTCTGATTGATCTGGCCATCCAGATCGACCGTTGTTTACGAGAACGTCGCTCTGAACGGCTAATCACCTCCCCATGCCTGGTGCTCACTCCAGAGGAGAGACTAAGGCGCATGAACAATGAACTGTGCCTTTACTGTGGGGCTCCTGGACACATGGTATGTTCCTGCCCAGCCAAGCGGGTTCGGTGTCCCTACCTCATTAAGGGAGAGATCCTGTCTCTGCCCAGTCACAAGACCCACCTGGGACTTTCTGTCTTTGTGCAGCTGCCCAGTGGAGACACACCAGTCCGGGCAATTATAGACTCTGGGGCCTGCAGTTGCTTCATGGACCTGAACTTCACAGCCCAGCACCAGGTTCCCATGAGACCCAAAGCCCACCAGATGACCATCCACCTGGCCGACGGGTCTACCATTAAATCGAGCACCGTGACCCAGGAGACTGCCCCTATTCCTGCCTGCACATCAGATGGTCACTTGGAACTACTTGTACTGGACACCATTGCGTCCCCGCTTTTTCCTGTCATCCTGGGTCTCCCTTGGCTTCGGGAACACTGCCGACAAATAAACTGGGTCACTGGTTATTCACATCTTCTTACTGCCATCACCACTGCTTCCCACAGCCTCTGGATCTCGCCCTCACAATGCCTTGCTCGGATCCTGATCCAGATACGAAGACCTGTCAGGCAGTCCCCACGGAATACCATGAATTCCTGGATGTCTTCAGCAGGAAGGGAGTGGATACCCTGCCACCACACCGGCCGTATGATTGCCCTATCGAGTTGCTACCAGGGGCAGAGGTGCCCATCTGGCCCTCCACTTCTCCTGCTGGGGCCAGGATCTTCTTTGTTGAAAAGAAGGATAAGACTTTAAGACCCTGTATCGATTACCGGGACCTCAATAAGATCATGGTTAAGAACCGCTATCCCTTGCCCCTAGTCCCAGAGTTATTCCAAAGACTCGGTTCTGCCACGATCTTCTCCAAGTTGGACTTGAGAGGGGCCTACAACCTCATCCGTATCAGAGATGGGGATGAGTGGAAGACGGCCTTCCGAACGCGATTTGGCCACTACGAATACCTGGTCATGCCGTTTGGGCTGTGCAACGCCCCGGCCACCTTCCAACATCTGGTCAATGACATTATCTGGGACTTCCTTGACCTGTTCATAGTGGTATACCTGGACGACATTCTTATATGCTCCTCATCCCTGGAAGAGCACCGTCACCATGTGAAAAGTATACTGAGCCACCTGCGCCAGCACGGTCTGTACGCTAAGGCTGAGAAGTGCGCATTCGAGTGCTCTAGTATTTCCTTCCTGGGGTTCATTCTCTCTGTGTCTGGTATCACCATGGACCCCCAGAAGGTCTCCGCTATTGTGGAATGGCCGGCACCTTTGACAGAAAGGCGGTACAATGCTTCATTGGCTTTGCCAATTTCTACAGAAAGTTTATCAAGGGGTTCTCTGCTGTCATCACCCCATCACCCAGCTTACTAAACAGCACACACACTTTCTGTGGACTCCCGAAGCCCAGGAGGCCTTCCAACGACTCAAGCGCCTCTTCACTTATGCACCCATCCTAAGGCATCCTGCTCCTACCCTACCTTATATCCTGGAAGTGGATGCATCTGAAACAGCGGTGGAAGCGGTACTCTCTCAGAGGCAGGGGTCTAAAGCCGCTCTTCACCCAATTGCCTTCTCTCAGAGGCTGACTCCCCCTGAGTGGAACTATGATGTGGGAGACAGAGAATTGCTGGCTATCAAAGCCGCTCTGCAGGAATGGCGATACCTGCTGGAGGGAGCCACGCACCCGGTTCTTGTGTATACCGATCACAAGAATCTGGAATACCTACGCACTGCTAAGAGACTGAAACCCCGTCAGGCCCGCTGGGCTCTCTTCTTTTCAAGGTTCCAGCTCCATATTAAGTACTGGCCCGGGTTGAAAAATGTGAAACTGGACGCTCTCTCCAGGATGTTTCAGAAGACAGGGGAGACCCCTCCACCAGACACTATCCTCCCATCCCAGAGTTTCTTGTTAACCCAGGAGGATCTTCTTTCCCGAATCAGACGGTCCCTTGCCACGTCCTCCAGTCCTAAGGACCCCAGGCTGACCCAGCATGACGGATTGTGATGGCTCGGTGCTAGAGTTTTTGTCCTTGAGGACCAGTGTCTGGCAGTCCTGGAACTATGCCATGACAGCAAATTAGTAGGACATTTTGGGAGCCGTAAGACGGCGGAACTTCTAGCACGCTCCTTCTGGTGGCCCCTGGTGGACAAAGATTGTAAGGCATACATTAAGGCCTGCCCCACCTGTGCCTGCAACAAGGGTGACAGGGCCAACGCCTGGGGGTTGCTAAACCCGCTGCCTGTCCCGGAAAGGCCATGGTCACATGTGTCGATGGATTTCATCATTGAACTGCCCCCATCTGCAGGGTTCTCCACCATCTTTGTGGTAGTAGACCATCTCACGAAGATGGCACATTTCATCCCCATGAAGGGCACCCCCACAGCTACACAAACCGCAGAAGCCTTCATCAGGGAGATTGTCCACCTTCACGGAGTCCCAGCCAACATTGTATCAGATTGAGGAGTCCAGTTTACTTCTCGGGTCTGGAAGACTCTTTGCTCTCTGTTGGGAATTGAGTTGCCGTTCTCTTCCGCGTATCATCACCAGACCAATGGCCAGACAGAGATAACGAACCAGACGTTAGAGCAGTATCTCAGGTGCTATACTTCGTTCTCTCAGGACAACTGAGTCTCTTTGCCGCCAGTAGCCGAGTTCGCCTAAAATAACTCTGTTCATTCAGCCACCAATCAGTCACCATTCTGTGTGAATCTCGGCTCCCATCCCTCCTTTTTGCCTGATCTGATCCCAGAAAGCACAGTGCCTGCTGTTCAGGACATGGCAGCCTTCCTGGTGGAAAACAACAAGCTCCTGCGGGAGACACTATTCCGGTCGCAGGAAGCCAGCAAGCGAGCCTTCGACAAGGGGAGGCAAGGGGAGCTGGACTTGCAGCCGGGCGATCAGGCTTGGTTAGCCACCAAAAATTTGAGACTATCCTGCCCCTCAAAGAAGCTGGGACCAAGGTTCATTGGCCCCTTCATGGTCAAGAAAAAGATCAACAGGGTGGCATATGAACTGAGTCTTCCTCCTGATCTCCGAATACACCCGGTGTTTTACGTATCCCTGCTAAAACCCGTAACTAAGGACTACTTCCCGGGGAGGAGATCGGCCCCACCTGGGCCAGTATCGGTGGATGGCGAAGAGGAATATGAGATTGAGGCAATCCTTGACTGCAGAGTAAGAAGGGGTGTGACACAGTTCTTGATCAAGTAGAGGGGGTACGGACCTGAAGAAAATTCCTGGGAACCTGAGGAACACATCCATGCCAAGGAACGTATCAGGACTTTCTGGAGGAACCACCCCGAACTTAAGGCCCGGCTGGGCATCCAGAGGCTGCCCCTTGGGGGGGGCAATGTTAGGAAGAGAATCTGTGGCTGAAGTGGACTTTCTGCACCTATGCGCGTGTGTCATGGATCTGCTACCCAGCGCTGGGGTCACTAAGGGTTAACAATTGTGCAGCGTGATTTCATTGATTGGAGCCAAGCTGCCTTATTTAAACACCTTAGCAGCACACAGACTCAGCTGTCTGATCTACAGCGTTTAGTGTATGTTTCCTGAGCTACCTGTACCTGATTACCTGTTCCTGTGACCCGGCCTGCCTGACCTTGTTGATTTCCGCCTGCGCCGACCCCCGGCTTGCCTACGACCATTCTCCTGCCTGATCCTCCGATACCTTTGCTGCCCGCCTGTTGACGAACCTGCTTGGACCTGACTACCCACCTGCCTGCTCCTCTTGTACCGCACCACCAGCCCAGTTCACAACCCAGCTTGTATGACCACGCTACTAGTGCACGAGTGCACCAACGGACTTCCTACCTACACCAGTGACCCAGTCCGACCCTCATGCCATCCTGCACTCCCGAGCCACCTGTCTACTCTACCAGGGGTTCCCGAGTCAGGGTCGTAAGGGAGGTTGCCCGCTGCATAAGCCAGACTCTTCCACCAGGTACGGTACACCCAGCCTCTATATGAGCTGGAGTCACGTATGCCGTGTGTCACATCGTCTCAGGCTAGTGTAGGTAGAGCATGCTGCCGGCGCTTAGCGTTCTAAAACTATCTCATACTGGACTAGGTACAGTTTACTAGTGCTGTGAGGGATAGATTACCGATCTAATATCATCTAATCCTGCATTACAGACAGGTTCCTGGCAGCGCTGTGAGGGGAAAGATTAGCGTTCTAAAACGATCTGATACTGGACTAGGTACAGTTTACTAGTGCTGTGAGGGATAGATTACCAATCTAATATCATCTCATCCTGCATTACAGACAGGTTCCTGGCGGTGCTGTGAGGGGAAAGCTTAGCGTTCTAAAACCATCTGATACTGGACTAGGTACAGTTTACTGGTGCTGTGAGGGACAGATATTGTTCTAAAACCATCTCCTAGTGCTATAGGGAGAGGTTCCTGCTGGTGCTGTAAGGGACAGATTATTGTTCTAAAATCATCTCATAGTGCTATAGGGAGAGGTTCCTGCTGGTGCTGTGAGGGACAGATTATTGTTCTAAAATCATCTTCTAGTGCTACAGGGAGAGGATCCTGCTGGTGCTGTGAGGGACAGATTATTGTTCTAAAATCATCTCCTCATGCTATAGGGAAAGGTTCCTGCTGCTGCTGTGAGGGACAGATTATTGTTCTAAAATCATCTCCTAGTGCTATAGGGAGAGGTTCCTGCTGGTGCTGTGAGGGACAGATTATTGTTCTAAAATCATCTCCTACTGCTATAGGGAGAGGTTCCTGCTGGTGCTGTGAGGGACAGATTATTGTTCTAAAATCATCTCCTAGTGCTATAGGGAGAGGTTCCTGCTGCTGCTGTGAACGACAGATTATTGTTCTAAAATCATCTACTGCTATAGGGAGAGGTTCCTGCTGGTGCTGTGAGGGGCAGATTATTGTTGTTAAATAATCTCCTACTGCTATAAGGAGAGGTTCCTGCTGGTGCTGTGGGGGACAGATTATTGTTCTAAAATAATCTCCTAGTGCTATAGGGAGAGGTTCCTGCTGGTGCTGTAAGGGACAGATTATTGTTCTAAAATCATCTCATAGTGCTATAGGGAGAGGTTCCTGCTGGTGCTGTGAGGGACAGATTATTGTTCTAAAATCATCTTCTAGTGCTACAGGGAGAGGATCCTGCTGGTGCTGTGAGGGACAGATTATTGTTCTAAAATCATCTCCTCATGCTATAGGGAAAGGTTCCTGCTGCTGCTGTGTGGGACAGATTATTGTTCTAAAATCATCTCCTCATGCTATAGGGAAAGGTTCCTGCTGCTGCTGTGAGGGACAGATTATTGTTCTAAAATCATCTCCTAGTGCTATAGGGAGAGGTTCCTGCTGCTCCTGTGAGGGACAGATTATTGTTCTAAAATCATATCATACTGGTGTAGGGAGAGGTTCCTGCTGCTGTTGTGAGTGGTTAATTTCTTGCAAGTAAAAAAAGTGCGTCTACGTTGCTGTTTTCCAAAATAAAATTAATAATAATAAATAGTGCTACATAGTACATTTGCGGCCAGAATGAGGAGAGAGTCAAATAAGGGACATGGTCGTGGTGCTGCTGGTGCTGCTGGTGCTGCTGGTGTTGGTGAAGTTCCTTTTGCAAGGAGAGGACGTGGTCAATTTGTGCCAGCTACATGCACAAGTGAAACACCTTCTTCAGGTGCGAGTTGCTGACAGAACCTTTAGGATTATATTGTAGGCCCGAATGCCGCTCAACGAATGGTGAGGCCAGAACAAGTATAGGCGATAGTAGATTGGGTGGCTGACAGTTCCTTCATATGTCTCCCACCCGGTCCCTTGATGAAAGCTCAGAGTTGGCCCCTGACCCCATGACCATCTGTCTTTCACCTCAGCCCCTTGTAAATCAGCCAAGCAGTCTGAGCCCCAAGTCATGCAACAGTCTCTTATGCTTTTTGATGACTCTCCTGGTGTGCTTTCCATGGGCCATCCACATAGCCCTGCCCCAGAAGTGGAAGACATTGAGTGCACCAATGCCAAACCACTTCTGTTGCAGGATGAGGACATGGAAACACAAGCGCAGCACGTCTCTGATGATGATGAAACACAGGTGCTAACTGCTGCAACTTTCCACAGTGTGCAGACTGACAAGGAGGGCAGTGGTGAAGGGTGGGTGGAAGATGATGTGGAGGAGGATGATGAGGTCCTAGACTCCACATGGAATGAAGGTCATGCACGTGACGTGTGCAGTTTGGAGGAAGAGGTGGTGGTCTCACAAAGGCACCAGCACAGCAAAAGAGGAAGCAGGTTGCAAAAGCGAAGCGAGCGTCTCCTAGACAGTATGCCTGCTACTACCCACCACACCCAGGGACCTAGCACACCAAAGGAAGCTCAAAGGCGTTCCCCGGTGTGGCAGTTCACCCGACAATGTGCTGACGACAAGACACGATTGGTTTCCACGCTGTGCAATGAGAGCCTGAAGTGAAGCATACATGTTCTAAACCTGAGCACAACCTGCATGACCAGGCATCTAAATTCAAAGCATGAGCTGCAGTGGAATAAGTACCTTAAAATCCAAGAAAGGTCTCTGCCTCCTCCTGCTTCCTCTTCTGCTGCTGCCTCGGCCTCTTCCTCCACCTCTACAGTGCCAGTGTCAGTGCCACCCAGCAAACAGACAATGTGACAGCATCATCACCATGTCCGCCACCGTCCCCAAACATTTCCACACCATGGTCCCATGGAAGCTTACAGCTGTCCATCTCCCAAATACTGGAGAGAAAGAGTAAGTACCCCCCTACCCACCCGCGATCCCTGGCCCTGAATGCCAGCATTTCAAAATTCCTGGCCTTTGAAATGCTGTCATTCCGTCTGGTGGACACAGACAGTTTTAAAAACCTGATGGCGGTGTCTGTCCCACAGTACGTGGTTCCCAGCCGCCACTACTTTTCCAGGCGAGCCATTCCTTCCCTGCACAAACAAGTCGGGGATGAGATCAAGTGTGCACTGCGCAACGCCATCTGTGGCAAGGTCCACATAACCATTGATACGTGGACCAGTAAGCACGGGCAGGGACGCTATATCTTGCTAACTGCACACTGGGCAAATGTAATGGTGGGTGGGCCTGAGGTGGCTAGCCATTTGGTGCATGTCCTTCCGTCACAGAGGATTGCAGGGCATTTCTCTTTGCCTCCTGTTGCCTCCTCCTCCTACTGCGCTTCCTCCTCCTCCTCCTCTACCACCTACTCATCCGCTCAGCGTAACACCTTCACCACCAACTTCAGCACAACCAGGGGGAAACGACAGCAGGCTGTTTTAAAACTGATATGTTTGAGGGATAAACCCCACACTGCGCAGCAGCTGTGGATGGGATTGAACAACAGACCGATGAGTGGTTGTTGCCACTGAGCCTCAAGCCCGGCCTGGTGGAGTGCAATAATGGGCAAAATCTCATAGCAGCTCTGGGCCTAGCCGGTTTGATGCACATCCCTTGCCTGGTGCATGTGCTGAATTTGGTGGTGCAGAAATTTCTAAAAATGTGTCAGAGCTGTTGCAGAAAGTGTGTGCACTTTCGGCGTTCTCATCCTGCTGCTGCTCGCCTGTCTGCGCTGCAGTGGAACTTCAGCCTTACCTCTCACCGCCTCCTATGCGATGTGCCCACAAGGTGGAACTCCACCTTGCACATGCTGGAGAGACTGTGCGAGCAGGAGCATGCAATAGTGGAGTTTCAGCTGCAGCACGCACGGGTCAGTTGCTCTGCGGAATAGCACCACTTCACTACCAACGAGTGGGCCTCCATGCGAGACCTGTGTAGCGTATTGTGGTGTTTCGAGTACTCCACCAACATGGCCAGTGCCAATGACGCTGTTCTCAGCGTTACTATCCCACTTCTATGTGTCCTTGAAAAAACACTTCGGGCGATGATGGAAGAGGATGTGGCACAGGAGGAAGAGGAGGAGGAAGAGGGGTCATTTCCACGGTTATCAGGCCAGTCATTCACAAGTGGCTCTGAGGGTGGGTTCCTGCACCAGCATAGGCCAGGTAAAAAATGTTCAAGCCAGGGCACAGTTCTGGTGGATGAGGAGGACGAGGTAGATGATGAGGAGGAGGAACCATGTTCACAGCAGGGTGGCACCCAACGCAGCTCGTGGGCATCACTGGAGCATGGCTGGGGGGATACGGAGGACACAGATGATACACCTCCCACAGAGGACAGCTTGTCTTTGCCTCTGGGCAGCCTGGCACACATAAGCGACTACATGCTGCAGTGCCTGCTCAACGACAGCCAAGTTGCCCAAATTTTAACTTGTGCTGATTTCTGGGTGGCCACCCTGCTGGATCCCCATTGCAAGGACAATGTGCCGTCCCTAATTCCCTCAATGGAGCGTGATCGGAAGATGCGCGACTACCAGCGCACGCTGGTTGACGTGCTGCTGAGGGCATTCCCAAATGACACAGGGGGCTCAGTGGAAGCACAAGGCGAAGGCGGAGGAGGAGGAAGAGGTCACCAACGCAGCTGTGGCACCGCCAGCACCTCAGAAGGCAGGGTTAGAATGGCTGAAATGTGGAAAAACTTTGTCAGCAGCACGCCACAACAAACAGCACCACCAGCTGATAGGCAATGTCTTAGCAGGAGGCAGCATTTCAGCAACATGGTGGAACAGTATGTGTGCAAGCGCCTACACGTACTGACTGATGGGTCTGCCCCATTCAACTTCTGGGTCTCCAAATTGGCCACATGGCCTGAGCTTGCCCTTTATGCCTTGGAGGTGCTGGCCTGCCCTGCAGCCAGTGTATTGTCTGAACGTGTGTTTTACATGGCAGGGGACGTTATCACAGACAAGCTCAGCCGCCTGTCCACAGCCAACGTGGACAAGCTAACATTTATTAAAATGAACCAGGCATGGATCCCACAAGACTTGTTTGTACCTTGTGCAGAATAGATATTTAGTCCGGCCTCACACAGCCATTGGTGTAGTAATATGCTATACTTATTCAGTTTCCATTTTGATTTATAGCAGCCATTTCAAACTAGTTAAATTCTGTATAGATGTTCTCACACACATTTCCCACCAGCTAAGCAAGTTTTGAGTTTCGATTTCCCGTAAATCATGTGATTTCCCCGAAATGACGATTATGCATCTGCTAGCCAAGTTCCATTTTTCGTCACAATGTTTTGTCTAATATTTTTGTTATGTACTCTGTTCCATATTGTTTTGTATTCCTGATTAGCACAAAATAACTATATAAACTGTAGAGAATAAAGCACAGATCAGATCATTCTGAGCGACAACACTGTGTCTGTGTCTGTTCAATCAGGATAGATCTCCAGGCCTGCTGAGATGAGGACCAAGGGCTATCAGTCTATCTGACCAAAGACAAGGGTGCCCCTTTCAGACTGGCGTAGTCAAGACAACTGTCCGGTAAGTGTTAAAATTTTATTTTGCCTTGCCGTGACCTGTGTTCACGACTATCCTTAGTTTAAAAGATCTGTGCGGGGTAGAGATAGACTTAAGGTGTTCTGGTAACACGAAAAGACTCTGGGCGAGTCTAAGTCCTGAGTCACTACAAGGTCCTGAGTGACCAATACTAAGTCCTGAGTGACTATTAGGTCCTGAGTGACCAATAAGAAACTTAAAGATGTACACATATATGAAATAGATTGACGGGTTGAGTCCGATATCTTAGATCATCTTTGCTTGTCTTTCTATCCCTTAGAGCATAAGATATGATGTTTAAAGTGTAAGAATATAAATTGTAAATGTCGAGTAAGTGTCGTGAATGTGTAAGTGGTGTTTTATTCTGCTATCAGGGAAGCAGAACATATTGGATAGCAACTGTACCAGGGGGTTACCACAAAGGAATTGGGAAGGGTCCTTTATTTAGAGAGGGTAAACCGATGGTCCAAGTATTGAGGTTTAACTTACATGCACAGGTAGCCTTCCAGGAAGGATTAACTGTGAAGGGACTCAGAAGTCAAATAAGGCAGGCGGGAAATATTTTTCTTGTCTGTCCCAAATTGCTGTCACGAATAGACCCCCCGGACCTGTATAAATAATGGGTACCAAACAAATGAAACAGCCTCCCCCTGAACCTGGCGAGACATGTAAAACATGTGTAGCACGGGTCTCGGGAGGATACCTTTATATTAACACCTGGGTGGATAATTTAGCCTGTTGGACAGAGATCATGGGAAGTACTGACAAATTCCCACGGAACACATTTCACATGGACATGGTAAAGGGACTTTGTCTAGGGGACGAAAAAGCTTTCCCTTATTACTCCGGAGACCCTGATTGGGATAAGGAATATATGAGGAAAGGAGGGAGAATTGGCTTACTTATGCACCCTACTGGTATGATAAGTCAAACAGTAAATAAAAGAGGGGTTGCACAAATCCAGTGGGGAAACCGCCTCCTTATGTCCCTCACAATTTCACCATCCCAGCCCTCACACCACAAGGGTTTTTCAAAAGAAGATATAGACTTCCTTGCTGCAGCAGTCTATCAGACCCAGCCAGCAGCAAGGAGACCTGCTCCTCCCGATCCACTCAGACCTGTGGTCTCAGCCCCCATACAAGTCATGCCAGGGAGAAGTGTAGCAACCCTGGCCATTACAGTAGGCAGGAAACAGAACAAGCTGATATTGACACTGAAGAGGACACAGCATTATTAGGGGGGCAGAGGGAGGTGCAGACCCACAGGTAGCGCCGACATCCACAGGCGTACACCAATTAGAGGTGACCGAGAGCGACACAGGGAAAGTCTACTAGCTCAGAAATATACCCACGTAGAGGAGGGGAACACATTACTATACAGGGGATGTGAGTCAGCAGTACCCTTTCTTAACAATAGGAAATGTGTTAGTCCTAAAGGTATTAGACATACATGAAATTAATGGCATTGTCCGGAACTACCCCAAGCCTACTGTTGCAACAGGAGGAACCCTCACTTATTTGAAAAAGGTATGTAGAGGCAGGAATTTTACACAAGAAGACATGAGACTAATTATTGATGGAATAATTGGTACCACCTCACAGTGGGAGTGGGTAAATGTTCCAGCTATTAACGTGCCAGTTGCACTCACTACCACAGCAACTTTATACCCCCTTAATACAGAAGACGGTAGAAAAACAATGTGGGATGAGATAGAGAGAGAGCTTACTAGAGCCTTTAAGAGTAAATCTTCACTTCCCACTGTAGTCGCCTGCAGACAAAAGACAGGAGAAACAGTTCTAGAATTTTGGACACGTTTCAAGGGAGTCTGGACTCATGATGCAGGTTTAAAAATAACAGCAGACTGGCATAGTTGAATGATTCAAACTTTTATAAATAATCCAAAGCCCTCACAAATACTGACAGTGAAACAGCAAATTTCTAATTGGTCAGAATTGTCTTTTGATGACTTTCAAAAAGCAATAACTCAGAAGGAGGCAGCAGGATGTTTTGATTTCCCAAAGGAAAAGGTAGTCACCACACATTACCAGGGTCAGGCCCTAGGAGGGAACCCAAGTAGATTTCAGAGAGGCAGGGGAAGAGGGGGCTACAGGGGAAGAGGAAACTTTCAAAATAGACCATTTGTCCCCCAACAACGGAGTTCTTATCAGAACAAGTACCAACAAAAATTAGGTTGCTTCAACTGTGGGGACCCCAATCATTGGAAGAAGGATTACCCATATGAAGATAGACACCCGAATGCGGGATCAAATCCATTTATAGCTAAGCCTCAAGGTAGCGCCCCCCAACAACCGCCTCACTTCCAGGTTGCCTGGAAGACCCCTGGTCAACAATGAGGCTGCCTGGAAGGTGGGGATTCAGCATTTCCCTTGACCTCTCTCTCCACTATAAAGATCAACCAATGATCTCACTTTGCGTAGATGGTAGAAGATTGCCTTTTCTCGTTGATAGTGGAGCCATGTGCTCAAAACTATCCCAGGAATTTTGGCATGGAGAGATATTGACTGCTGAACCTTCCATGGGAATTAATGGGATCCCCACCAAAACCTTTAAAACCCCACCCTTACCCATCATTGATGACACGGGAGAAAGTTCACTTATATGGCACAGTTTCAGAATAATCCCTAAGTGTCCAGTTAGTCTGTAAGGACGAGATTTGATGGGAAAATTGCAGATTAGTGTCCAAGCCACACTGGAGGGTGGACTACAAGTTAGAATGTGTATTTTTGTACCTGAAGTAAGTGATATGTTTTTACTTTCTGAAGAGATTTGTAGCACCATCCCAGTGGACCCCAAGGTCTGGGCAACAGGTGGCCTTGATGTGGGGTTCATAAACTGTACCCCTTATAAGGCCAAGATGAAGCAGGGCATTTCCCCCATCTACCACAAACAATATCACCTATAAAAAGAAAAGGAAGAGGGATTGAAACCTGTGATAGAACAATTCTTAAGACAGGGTATTTTGAGAGAGATCATCTCCCCATACAACACACCGATCAACCCAGTGAAAAAGGCAGACGGGTCATACTGATTTGTACAAGATCTAAGTGCTATTAATAGTCTAGTTGTTCCAATAGCCCCAATTGTACCTGACGTGCCATCTTTACTCACAGCCATACCATCCGATGCCACCCACTTTACAGTGATTGACTTGAGTAACGCCTTTTTTTCCATCCCTGTGGACGTGGAGACACAGCCCATCTTTGCCTTTAATTTTTTAGGCCAAACTTTAACATGGTGTAGAATGCCCCAGGGTATTGTGGATTCACCTGTTGTGTTTTCCATTGTGCTATAAGCCACCCTCAAGGGGTGGACACCTGAATTTGGCTCCTCCCTGCTGCAATATGTGGATGATATTCTCATTTGCAGTCCTTCACGGGAGGTCAGCGAACTGGACTCGGTATGTTTACTGCAATATCTTTGTGTATGTGGACATAAAGTGTCAAAGAAAAAATTACAATGGTGTAAGGAAAGTGTTGAATACCTTGGTTTAGTTCTCACAAAAGGAGAAAGAAAGGTCAGTCACAAAAGAGCTGCGGCTCTAGTGGGTCTTGCCCGCCCACATGCCAAGAAGGACATGCTAACCTTCCTTTGGGTCATTGGTTATTGCCGCCAATGGATACCTGACTGTTCCTACTATGACAACCTCCTGAGACAAGCCACAGGTCCAGAAATGTCAGATATTGTAACATGGTCAACAGAAATGGTTAATGCATATGTGTATTTAACCACTTCCTACCCGGCCACCGCACATATACGGCCGGGTAGGCGATTCCTCCTTCTGACATGACGTATATATACGTCATTCAGAAGGAGTGGGATCGCGCGGGCTACACGCCACCGGCCCATCCTTCACCAATTTATGTGTATACGTAATTGGTAAAGACAACTGGTACAATGTTATAGACTGTAAAGACCTGGACACCGAACAGAGTCCTCCAACAGTATCATCCTTGTCAGTCCATAGGTAACCGCCGTTATTGGTTACTGGGTTTCCTTCCAATCGTACAGGAAGAACCGTACACCCGCCCGTTCTGGGTGATCTCGGCGTCGAGAAAACACTGACTGGAAAGAAAGAGGAAAACACTCTTGATTTGGTTCCATAAGTTGTGAAAGGAATGTGGTAACATTAAAAAAGAAACTGTGAAATACAGGTGTATGTGTTTCTATAACGTCATTTGTATGGCTCAGGTCAAGCGACTGGAGGGCACT
>BLSH010316227.1:921324-934264 GCA_018402905.1 Glandirana rugosa | reverse complement strand
ACTTGTAAATGTGACAATTTTGTGAAGAAAAAAAAAATATATATATTTCTTAATTTTCCAAAGCATTGTGGGAAGAAAATTGCAACTTCAAAAAATTCACTATGCCTCTTACTAAATACCTCAGACTGTCCTCTTTCCAAAATGGGGTCATTTGGGGGGTATTTGTACTGTCTTGACATTTTAGGGCCTCAAGAAATGAGATAGGCCATCAGTGCCTCAGGATTGATCAATTTTCAATAATGCGTAGCATAGCTTGTAGACTCTAAATCTTTCACACAAACCAATTAACATACACTTATCAGGATTTTTTTTACCAAAGACATGTAGCAGAATACATTTTGGCCTAAGTTTTTGATAAAATCAGATTTTATTGCATTTCTTTAAAAACAGAAAGTAGAATTTTTTTTTTTTTCGAAATTTTCGCTCTTTTTTCGCTTAGACCGCAAAAAATAAAAAACTCAGTCGTAAATAAATACCACCAAAAGAAAGCTCTATTTGTGTGAAGAAAATGATAAAAATTTCATTTGGGTACAGTGTAGCATGACTGAGTAATTGTCATTCAAAATGCAAGAGCACTGAAAGCTAAAAATTGGTCTGGGAAGGAAGGGGGTGAAAGTGCCCAGTATTGAGGTGGTTAAAAAATGCAATGGTTGTTGCGCAGCGCTCGGCCTCCACGACTATGGAAAAGTGTTTCATTTATATGCAAGGGAAAATTGTAAAACCATGGCAGGTGTCCTCGCCCAAGAACATGGTGGGAAGTTGCGTCCTGTAGCGTTTTTCTCAAAGATGGTACCAATTCAGGTCCAAGGCATGCCTGCGTGTCTCCGAGCTTTGGCATCCTGTGCAATGGTAGTTGAGATGGCCACATCACTTACCCTAAATAGACCTACTATTCTATATACGACCCACAATGTGTCTCTTTTATTAAAAAGGATACACACCCAACACATGTCCTCCCATAGACTTAGTGGATATGAGGTAATTTTACTTTCAAATACAGACTTGACAATTAAATATGCCTCCCCAACATCAGGGCCAGCCCCGATTCTAAATGCACTTTTGGGCCTAAAAGGAGAACAGGATGAGGTTGTTCCCCAACATGATTGTTTGCACATAATTCAGCAGGGCACATCACCTAGGCCAGATTTACAGTCTAGACCTTTTGAGGGAGTTCAAAATGTGTTTGTAGACAGTTCATGTTTGAGGCCTAATGACTCAACATATCATGCAGGATATGCTGTTGTCCAACTGCCCGATATTGTGGTTGAGGCTCAGCCTATACCCTTCCAGTCAGCACAAGCAGCGGAACTGATAGCTCTGACTAGGACATGTCAGTTATTCGAGGGACAGGATGTGAATGTTTACACCGACTCAATGTATGGGTTCAGAATCGTTCACGATTTTGGAGTCATATGGTCTAGGAGAGGCTTTGTGGCAGCTGATGGTAAAAGCATCTCACACTCTACACTTGTTAAGAGTTTATTGCCGGCTATCCAGTTGCCCAGGAAATTGGCAATTATCCACTGTAGAGCACACATTAATGACCAAACTGAGGTAGCAAAGGATAATGCATTTGCTGATAAAATGGCCAAATTAGCAGCCATCAGTCAAACTGCACAACTAGCCATGCCAGTTCTCACGCAAGAAATTACCTTATTGGATCATACTTTACTAGATCTTCAAACACATGCAACAGAAAGAGATTTAAAAGATTGGACGGGAGATGATTTGGAAAAGGCCAGGAATGGACTTTTCCTCAAAGAGGGGAAACCATGTATCTCAGCAGCCAGTGCATCTTTGTTTATAGCCCAATACCATGGGGTCAGTCATGGGGGTTGGCAGAATACATGTGAAGTTTGACTGAAGGATTTTTACATTTCAAATCTGCCTAAGCTTGTTAAAGCATGTGTGTCAAGGTGTATCGCATGCATCAGAAACAACCCCAACATACCACACAAAGTGAAACATGAGCATCTCCCTTATCCTACTACACCTTTCACTTACCTACAGATAGATTTCACTCATATGCCAAAGAAGGGAAATAGTCAACAATATCTTTTAGTCATCGTGGATGCTTTTTCACGATGGGTAGAGGCATTCAGAACCACAAGAGAAGACACCCAGGAAATCATCCCGAGGTGGGGATGCCCACTACAGATAAACTCAAATAATGGCCCAGCTTTCACATCAAAGTTATGCCAGGAACTGGTGCAAGCATTGAGGATACAGTGGAAATTCCACATTCCTTACCACCCCCAGAGCTCGGGTATAGTAGAAAGAATGAATAGGACCATCAAAGACAAATTAAGAAAGGCCACGGGGGGGACATTTGATAAATGGGATAAGGTACTACCTGTGGTCTTGGCTGAGATCAGAATGACGCCCAACAAGACAACAGGTTATTCCCCATTCAAAGTTTTAATGGGTAGACCGTTTCCCACCCCTTGGGCCAGAACACCCCTAATCCTAGAAACAGGGGATTTAGATCAGATTAGGGAGGAATATGTTCAGAAACTGATTGAAAGTTTAGATAAAGTTGAAAGAAATGTGGCTCGCACCTCTCCTTTCTCTTCCCAGGATCCAACACACCCATTCCAGCCGGGAGACCTAGTGGTGGTAAGACAACTAGCCCAGACCAAGAAAAGAGGGTATCCATTCAGACCAGAAACCAAGGTTGTCACTGTGACCCGAACTGCAATCATGGTGAAGAACCAACAAGCCTGGATCCACGCCAGTCGAGTAAAAAAGGTCAAGGTGGATTGTGCGAAGCAAGCTGCTAGACCGCAGGCAGACCCAGACAAGGGAGGTGAAGAAAACAAAACAAATCCTCGAAGAGCGAGTGAAGCCGGTGTTGAAGTCTCTGAACCTCAAAATTACTCTGTTCATGGCCAAGGACACTGGCAAACTCTGGATCCTAATGGGGACACTGGTATTTTTAGTGTTTACCCCAACATGGACCATAGTTAACTGTATCTACCATCCAAAAGACTTGGGTGCCATGCAAGGCATCTGTGGAAAATACACTAGCCCTAATCATCATGATCAAGGGTCATGAGAGAATAAAAAGGGAGACTGAGTATCTCAATAAAACTTTCCATTCCAGGGTTACAAGAGACACTGACGATGAGCCCTCAGATGTGTTCCATGGAAAAATGCTTTTGCTAAAATTTAAGCATGCTTATGCACAAAGGTCAGGTTTTGACAAATGCTGGATTTGTAGTAAATTACACCCTAGCACCGCGAGAATTCCCCTGCTAGTACCATTAAACATCACACCCATGTTAAATGGCACCCCCCTTTTAATACTAACCAACGTGAGTAAGGTTTATGAGAACACCACAGTGCCATTCCACACTGTAGGTAGGGAATATTCCCCTGACTGGTGTTTTAGAATAGGTAATGTTTCCTCCAAAGGTCAGGAGTTTTGTTGCCAAACCAGACTCAATTTTTGATTAAGCTCTCCAGACCTGGTGGCCCAAAATTTATCAGCCTACCAAACCAAAGATATAAAGTTAAATGACACACTCAATGACCTCATGCTAGGAAACTCTAGTGTTAGTAAGATTTTAGCGATCCTGAAATTAGCTGGACACTCAACGACTGCACAGAAGATTTTAGGCAGGCAACCCTGCTTTTTTGGAACCAATACATATATATGTTGTGGTAAAGTTTGTTACCCCTGGATCCCCCACGAAGACCCAGGGTTGGTGTTATTTAGCACAATTAGTTCCGGTAATGGGAATACTAGGAGATGAGGGAGGTCAGCACATTTTAGAAGCCAGTCCCCACCCTAGGTATCCCCTCAAATATCATAATAGGAGGGAATTATTCCTTGAGAAAGACATGGCTTGGGTCTGGTTCCCCTCTTGGACAGGGTGGGGAATAGATTTAATGAAGAGGCTCAGTAATTACACGGGTATTATTAATGATATAATGGAAAATAATTCTGGTGATATTTCCAAATTAAACATAGAAGCTAGAGCAATCAGGAAACAGTTAGAACTCCATGACTTGGCCATTGAAAGCATGAGTGCTGCACTCACAGGTCTGTGTGAAGTCACTGAGGACTATGAGTGTTGCACTTGGATTTATAATACATCTATTGAGGTTCCCGATTATTACGACGTTATTGCCCAACATAGAAAGGAAATAGATAAACTACAGCAAGCAGCTAGAGATGTCGCCAAGAACTGGAGCCCCTTTGGAGAAGGAGGGTTTGGTTTCGGAGGAATCTTTTCCTGGTTAACAGATATTGTACTCACAGTCATAATGATCTTGATCCTCGCCCTGATACTTTACTTATGCTTTTAATGCTGCATGTGTATAATGGAGAAGGCTAGCAGATCCAAGGATGTATTGCCTTATGCAATGTATATGGAAAATTATAAGATAGCTAGAAAGAAATCATATAGATGATTTAAGAGGGGATTGTAGTAATATGCTATACTTATTCAGTTTCCATTTTGATTTACAGCAGCCATTTCAAACTAGTTAAATTCTGTATAGATGTTCTCACACACATTTCCCACCAGCTAAGCAAGTTTTGAGTTTAGATTTCCCATAAATAATGTGATTTCCCCGAAATTACGATTATGCATCTGCTAGCCAAGTTCCATTTTCGTCACAATGTTTTGTCTAATATTTTTGTTATGTACTCTGTTCCATATTGTCTTGTATTCCTGATTAGCACAAAATAACTATATAAACTGTAGTAAATTAAGCACAGATCAGATCATTCTGAGCGACAACATTGTGTCTGTAAAGTGCTATTATACTGCAGCACAAAGTCCAACCAATAAAAATATAAGGTGCTAATATATTGTAGTGCAAAGTCCAACTACATGCCGAAAGGAAATAAATGTCCACAGTCATAAGCTGTAAATATCAGTTGAAGTGCAGCCCGTCAGCAGTGTCACCACCACACTTGGCCCCTTACCAGAATGGGACGACCCTCTATTATGGAAGGTCAAAGTAAGCCTTGATTATATTCAAGATATAGTGATCCCTCCGGCTTATGTTCAAGATATAGTGATTCCTCCGGCTCACACAGATGCCCTCAGCAAATCAACCTCTCCTTCTGCTGTATTCCAGTGCGGCTCAACAACATGATTCCATGTGGCAACAAGCACGGTCATATAAAAAAACATAAACAGCCCATAGTGCTATTATTTTTGTTATGTACTCTGTTCCATATTGTTTTGTGTTCGTGATTAGCACAAAATAACTATATAAACTGTAGTAAATAAAGCACAGATCAGATCATTCTGAGCGACAACATTGTGTCTGTAAAGTGCTATTATACTGCAGCGCAAAGTCCAACCAATAAAAATATAAGGTGCTAATATATTGTAGTGCAAAGTCCAACTACATGCTGAAAGGAAATAAATGTCCACACTCATAAGCTGTAAATATCAGCTGAAGTGCAGCCCGTCACCAGTGTCACCACCACACTTGGCCCCTTACCAGAATGGGATGACCCTCTATTATCTAAGGTCAAAGTAAGCCTTGATTATATTCAAGATATAGTGATCCCTCCGGCTTATGTTCAAGATATAGTGATTCCTCCGGCTCACACAGATGCCCTCAGCAAATCAACCTCTCCTTCTGCTGTATTCCAGTGCGGCTCAACAACATGATTCCATGTGGCAACAAGCACGGTCTTATAAAAAAAACATAAACAGTCCATAGTGCAGACAATCTTGACAAAGAGTTTAATGTGTAAAATTAAGAATCCACTCACATGATGGCGAAATAAAACAGTGTCCTGTGTGTCAGTTACAGCGTCCACTTCCTAGTCACGTGTATCGAACGTGAATGATGAAACTGATGTTCAAGATTGGTTTAAATATTTTAACCAGGCAGGTTTATCACTTTTGTCCTTTATGGTTGATAAGAAAAAAGCCAAACGGTTAAGGTTATGCACAGAGATTTTGGGTCTGAGGACCAATTTAGAACCCTATAAAAATGAGAATGAATATAGCCAAAGATCAGAAAATTAAAAAAAAAATCTTGAAAAGGAAGACACAGACCAGAGAGCAAAGAAAAAGAAAAAGTTCCTGAAGGATCAGGATGATTATCAAAATAAAAAGGTATTCAAGTGGCAATCTATGGTGACGGGGAGGAATCTACCTCTAATGTATCAAATGCTAATGAGAGGTCCCAACCTGTGGGTACCCCTAGAGGAAGATTACCCAGTAGGGGACAGCCGCAGCAGTGCTCAGACACCTACCCATACTATCAGAATGTGAGAGGTCCTAAAAGAGGTGGAGGTCGGTCAAGGACTAGGGGACGATTACCCCACCAACATCCCCCCGCCCTTATTATCCTGTTGTTTTACAACATAATAGTTATGAGGCTTTACGTGATTATGGGGATGATTATGATGAAAGATATATGACCCAGCACCCTAACCGTAATTATGGTAACAATGGGGATCCCCATTGGGCTCCTCCTAAGTCACCTCGAGGGGGAGGTGGTTGGTACTAGCCGTTGCCTGCTCCCCAGCCTGGTTCAAATTTTCCCAGGCTAGGGGGAGGAAACAAAAGATCAATAGAACAAAAAGAGGGTCCCGAGGGGGGCGGAGGATCCGCAATAAAAAGACCCAGAATGTAGAGAGTACTGGAATTTTTAATCTTAGTCACCATAACCTTTCTGATGATGAGATACATGTCCTCAATCGTGTTTTGAAGTATGCACTTTCCAAATCCCTGAACAAATTTGGGACGTATATGGACGTTCACAAATTTGTCAGGAAATTGAATGTAAAATGATATCTAGCTAGCAACCCAACTAGAGTGATTTCTAGTCAGGGACAATACGAACATTCAAGCCTTGCCAATGCACCATCATCTCTGGCAGTGTTTAGAGATATGGTCTTGAAAGATGTAGAGGCTATTAAACTTAAGAAAACTTATCTAGATATTAAGTTTGAAAGGGGTTTAAAATCTCTGCAAGAATGTAATGATATAGTGGTTAGGCCGGCTGATAAGGGAGGGGGCATAGTAGTTCTGGACCGCTCCGCTTATCAGAATGAAATGCAGAGACTCTTATCCGATGGTGACACGTATAGAGTCCTGCCTAATAATCCTACTGTTAAATTCAAACGTGAACTTAAGAAACTGATGGATTATGGTTTCAGTGAGGGTATTATTTCCAAAAAGGAGAAACCCTTTTTAACACCGGTGGCGCCTAGGCTGCCGGTGATTTATTACTTACCCAAAATCCATAAAAGTATGACCGACCCCCCTGGAAGGCCCATTGTGAGTGGGATTGACTCCATCACTTCCAGGGTGGGTTGGTATATTGACACCTTTTTACAACCCTTGGTGTCCAAAACTCCGTCCTTTCTTAAGGACACCACACAGGTTATCAATTTCTTGAATGAATTTGAATGGAGGGAGGGCATAATTCTGGCTACTGCCGATGTGTCCTCCCTATATACTATTATTTCCCATGCCCACGGTATGGAGGCAGTTGATACATTTCTCTGAGAGGATGGTAGTTTATGTTCTAAACAGATTGATTTCATCATGTCGCTCCTAGACTACACCATGAAACACAATTTCTTTTGATATGGCGGTGTTCACTATTTGCAGATCAGGGGCGTGGCCATGGGGCAAAATTGTGGGAGAAATTGTAGGCACCTAATCCTGTCTCTTAGTAAAATTGGAGAGGAACATAGGGATTAGTGTCTACCAGGATAACTGGGAACAAATTCAGCAAACCCTAGCCCACTGATCTACAAATGCATCGGCCATAGAAACTTCAAACTGCGTATGCAATGGTATATGGTCCCACAAGTGCGCTCCCATCCTCCAATCACCCTTCTACACATATAGAGGGAAATGCCCTAGATTCAAGAGTTTCTGGGTCAGTATGTATCAATTAGTGTACATTATCTTGGTTAAGGGCATATAAAGGTCATCTAGGGAGGCACTGTTGAGTCTGTAATCATCTGAAATGTACAAAATCAGAATATTGACATTGATTTTTACACTGGCAAAGCAAGTTCTGGCAAAGATGCGGTGCTCCTTCACTCCCATGATTATGCAAGTAAAGCATACAATGACACAGATTGTTAATCCATGAGAAAATAGCTGCAATTCTTAATGACTCTGAATGAAAATTTGAGCAGATCAGGACCCCAGAGATCCTTATTATCGTTCAATATTACTCCATTACTTTTTCCATTTTGACTCCATGGCATTTTTAGTTTCAATGGTTTTTATTGATTTATATATTATATGGGTATTAAAAATACATGCACATTTATCTAAATTACAGGTTGCTCTTAAGATCAGTTCCATATTATGGGATCGGGTATGGACCATTACTTAACCAAACATGTATTAGAGAATTAACTCCAATCAAAGAAAAAGAAAGAGAGAGGGAAGGTAAGGGGTGGAGGGGGAGGGGGGGAGGGGATGACACCTGGTAGCATGAATTGAGAGATATCTGCTAAGGGTTATGACTCTAATCAATTGTATATGTTATAATGATAAGGTCTCACATGTTCAGTTCCAAGTCCTGGGTGTTCAGGCGTTTCAGTTGATATTGGGTAGAGAGATCCATTTGGACCAATGTTGGTTCAATTTTTCAGTCGTAAAATTTGCTTTGGCAAATAGGTATTCCATTTTTGCATGTTCACTTATGGTTGAGATTGTTGTGGCTATTTCAGAGGGTGTTGATGATTTCCAGGCTCTTGAGGTGTTAAGCCTTGCGGCAATGAAGATGTGTGTTATGACAGTTCGATATTCAATGTCGCATTGTACTGACTTTTCTTGAAGGTCAATTTAACAAAATCAACCAGCGCTCCTGGAAAATATTTAACGTAGCAGCTGAACACTTATAGGTAAATTCAAACAAATCCTACAAAAGGCATAAAGATAGTACAATGAGTGCAGCTCATTGTACTATCTTTTTCTTGAAGGTCACCAGCATTGAGGAGCTGGTAGAAGGGAGAAAGTCCCAAACGTAGATGAGGGGGGGAATCCATCAGTGAGAGGATCTTTGAGGAGACGTCAGTTAGATAGTGCACTATGATCGATTGTAGAAGGTTGCGTATTTGCAAGTATTTGAAAAACGTGGAAGGTTTTAATGAGTATCTTTTGGTAAGGTCTTGGAAAGAGTGTAGGTTGGTGCCATCATAGAGGTGTTTAATGTTGTGGATTCCATTACTATCCCAGTCTGTTAGGGATAGATTGGGAATGTTGAGTTCCAAAGATCGTAGTGGAAGACTTTTGAGGGTTTGAAAGGATATGGCTGTGGTTTGTTGTGGTGTAAACGTCCAAACTTTGATGGTGGCATTTACACTATCCAGGAAGTGTCGCTTCGGCTGGTGTTTTATCCAGCCTGCTCCTAGTAGATGCTTTAGGTTAGAGTTAGTGGCTGCAGCTTCAATTTGTGTCCAGGGAAGGCTTAGAGGTACGATCCACCATGGTCTAGCCTGAGAGAGTATAGTAGCCTCATAATAAGCTTTAACGTTGGGAGCCCCCATGGACTTCATGGCATTTTTATAGGTATATCACTTTGTGTAAAGCTACATGTACATGATTTATGTCCTAATAACACTGTCATGTACCTTGTGGCAGAGCCTGACATGTAAAGGGGAGCCTCTCGTACAGCCCCGGTTTAGAGACCATTGATGTTGCAACAGTGGCCATGAGAGCGTGGCGAGGTATGAGTGCCTGTAAGATGTGCCTTCAGCCATGGCAGCAAGTAACAGGTGCATCACCAGGGACAGGTCAGTTCACTGGAACAGCAGATGAGAGCAGACCCAGGACTGGGCAGACAGCAGATGTTTGAAGGGCAAACAAGCCAGGTCAGCAACAAACGGTCAGGTACAGGCATAGACAGCAGGCAGAGAATGGTCAGGGTAGAAGCAGGGATTGGCAACATGGAATCAGGCAATCAAACAGAAGACAGAGCAAATCCAGGGACAGGCCAAGGTCAGAGCAGGAAGCTTCAAACAAGGTCAAGGCTAGCCAGGTCAATAACAGGAGTCAAAACAGGAATGGATGCAGGAACACAGATAATAGCTGTAGATCAGACAGCACTGGCTAATAGCACTGTTGCAGTTTAAATAGTGTCATTGGTGCCAACATTAACAGTGGGCATGCACAGGTGCACGCGCACGCATTCGAATTGGTGCACAGTTGACACAGGAAAACGGCACCGGCACATCTGCGTCTGTGCACCTGTGCACGTCTAGAGGCTTTAACTGTACTAGTGCTAGTACCTTCCTGACAAATACTCACACAACTGAGTTATATAAATTGCATGGAGATCCATGGTTGAATGTTTCAAGTCATATGCGGTACTTTCAACTTAATTTGGTTGCTATGCATTTTGACATTGCAACAGTATTGCAAACCTTCTATAAAATTTTATTAAAACAGAAATAGTTAGAAAGAAACTTGCTTTTTACATGATTGGATAACTGAAGTAAATTTTTACTCAATTTATTGTATGAAGGTTCTGGATTTCATTAGTAAATCATCCTCAGTGTGTTCTTTGTGTAGTATTAGAAATGTAATTTCCATGGTTAATTAAGATGAATCCTGAAAATTATTTTATGTGGGACTATGCAATGCCTAAAAATACCTTTTCTTTCTATTACCTTTTTAAATCCCTGTGCTGTCAAATGCAAAGCTACAAAATGTCAGTATGACAACAGTGATAAGGATCAACCATTTCTTTGTTGAGTAGGCACCCATCAGAGACATAAAAATGGTACATGCAATATCAATGCAGATTTAGCCTTAGGCATTAAATTCATGTAAATATGCCAATGACCTATGACTCAATTATTATCTTTATTTGTAACATGTAATTGACAGCATTTGAAGATACATAGAAGTTACTTCTTAAACACATTTGTACTCGGAGTATTGAGATACGTAAGATAGTAATTACCTGAACGAACGAGTGATTTGAAGTGTGCCGTAATCACGTGGTCGGTAAGCCTAAAAGTGGGCATACCCATGATAATGGTCCGACAAGAATGTGTATGAAAGGGGCGTGGTGGGTGGGGCACGAAGCCCAGCGCCGTCCAGAGAGGAGAGAGGGGCTGGCTTATAAGCCTCCCGACTCCTCCTACAAATTCAGGCTGACCTTAAGGTCAGCCTTCTCATTTGTACTCGGAGTCTTGAGATACGTAAGATAGTAATTACCTGAACGAACGAGTGATTTGAAGTGTGCTGTAATCACGTGGTCGGTAAGCCTAAAAGTGGGCAAAATAATCATAGTAGGATAATACTTTTAATGACGTGACCCTGTACCCCCTGCCTAGAAGCCGCAGAGGCAGCGCCAATCCTGAACGAATGCCCCCGAATAGGCTTTAGGATTTAAACCTAAGTTGGATAGCAGCGTTCGACAATGGTTGACAAACACTGGAGTAGACAAGGAGCAATGGGGAACGGCAATAGCGGACTATCCCCGGGTTTCCCTGTAGTACTGTCATGAGTTTATCTAAGGTGTTGACCGGACACCAAGCATTTCTTGTCTTGAAGAATCTGATGTCCGTTCCTGCACCAGTCTGCTGGGTTTAGCAGGTTGTCAAATGTAACTGGAAGTAAACGGAATGCCTCAGTAACTGATTTATCTTGAGAAAAGGGGAGTTGGTACTAGATCTAGTAAATTCATCCGGCCTGAGGAAGCCGTAAAAGCCGATAGCTGCTTTGAGCACCATGCTCTGAAACTGTCCGAAAACAGAACCCGTAAGTATGTTTGACATGTTACAGAATATCTGGCTCGTAATGATAGTCTGCTAGGCCCAGCTGGCAGGCTCTGCTTCTGAATTCCCTTTAGAATGGCTTTGATCGGGTGGGCCGTGAAAATGGAAGGTCTGTTAGGGTCCCGTGAGGACAAAAAATGCTGAACGCTGGCCAAATATGTTTCAATAGTGCTATGGGACAGTCTGAGCTGCGAATTACAAAACGCAACAAAAGCGAGTATGAAGCGGATATCCCGACTATCTCTACCGGGATGCTTTCGTTGGAATGCCTGGAAAGTTTTCCAAGCCGTATCATGGCTTTGCGTGTGTTAACGGAGAGAGACTGGCTTATCAATTGGGCCACTTCCATCAAATGGGTATCTAGTCCATCCGGAGAGTAGTGAATTACGGGGATGGAGTTGCGCAGATATCGGCTTCGGGGACCTGCCGAAAGAATGACGGATAATTAAAACTGGATAGAGCATCGGCTGCTGCATTATTTGTGGCATTAAAAACCTATACTGAATATGGAAGTGATACTGGAGGGACAACCCAGTCAGTCTACGTGTAAGGACATGATGAGCAAGGACCTAGATCTGCCCTTATTCACTATTTCTGAAACTGCCCGGTTGTCCGTGAAAAATATGACCGTCTGCCCGACCCAGTGATGACCCCAAACCTGTGCCGCTGCCACGATAGGATACACGTCAAACAAAGCTGAAGTTTCCGCAAACCTGGGAATGACCAAAATCTCATCAAGCCAAGGCCCCGCTATCCAATGAGGGCCAAAAATTGCTGCATAGCCCTTGGAAGCTGTCGTATCCGACCATACCTGAGGTGCAAATCAGTGACTTGCCTAAGAACTGAATCGGCCGACCCAACTTGTCACATGCGCCCGACTGGGATGGAGCCGGAATGAACTTGAAGACGTGGAGTCCATACCAGCCTATGCTGTCGAAGGTTCCCGATACGTCGTTAAAAACCGGGAGTAACCTATCGCCCCGGAACCGAACTACTCTAAAACCAGTAAGGGTCCAAACGCCTTTGAAGTCGAAACAAACTGCACATAGGATAGCACCGTCGCCGTGTCCAAACCCCAGTAGTGACCCAGCCCGTCTGCCAGTATAAAAAGTGCCTGTTGGCCCGTCAAAGTCTTTATCACTTATTCCCGTCTAGATCCAGGAACGAGTAGTACAGGAATGTGCATCTGACTGACCCAACAGGGAG
>BLSH010316227.1:897674-918064 GCA_018402905.1 Glandirana rugosa | reverse complement strand
GTAAGCGTGTTTGCAACGATTGCAAAGATGACCTGTGTACGTGTTTGCAACGATTGCAAAGATGACCTGTAAGCGTGTTTGCAACGATTGCAAAGATGACCTGTGTACGTGTTTGCAACGATTGCAAAGATGACCTGTAAGCGTGTTTGCAACGATTGCAAAGATGACCTGTGTACGTGTTTGCAACGATTGCAAAGATGACCTGTAAGCGTGTTTGCAACGATTGCAAAGATGACCTGTGTACGTGTTTGCAACGATTGCAAAGATGACCTGTATGCGTGTTTGCAACGATTGCAAGATGAACCTGTGAGCGTGTTTGTAAGGGCTGCAGTATAACCTGCATGCATGTATGCAATGAAACCAGATGACCTGGCCACTATCACTGTAAATCACCATATTTAACACGAATTAATAACGAATGAAACAATAATCATGAATGTTTGATGATAACCAGAAAAAGCTACCTATAATATTTGTAAGCGAACAATAACGTCCGTGACGTTGCTGGCGAAAGCAACGCTTCCTTTGACACTATGATACATAATCAACATTCCATCACATATTTGAAACAGTATCCCTGATTACCTATGGTTCTTTGAAGCACAGGTTCCCCTGTATCTGACCATCTTGTTCTTCCAATACTCTGCCCTCTAAGTGTCCCTCTGCTTCAGGAGAAAGGGTTGCCGTCTGTGTGGTAATACTCACTGTGCCTGGTCCCGCTCACTGCCTCCTTGCTCCAGAGCGACTGCATACCTATGGCTGTCCCATCTGCCACCTCCAACCCCTACCCCTGATACCTCGAGCTGACTGACGTCAGCAGGCTCCTTCCCACATGTCACGTCCACCCTCCGAAATGCAAACTGCCAGCCCGAGGGGATAACCGTTCCCAGTGGCTCCTCACTGCCTCCTAACCGCAGCTGACGAGGAATCGTCCGCAGCTGCCGACTCTCACACGTCTCGTAGAGATGACGTCACGCTGGCACACAGAAGCCGTCCGCACGAAGCCCAGCGCCGTCCAGAGAGGAGAGAGGGGCTGGCTTATAAGCCTCCCGACTCCTCCTACAAATTCAGGCTGACCTTAAGGTCAGCCTTCTCATTTGTTATTAAGGCATATACTGTAACCTTTTAAGTTTATTAAAAGACTAAAAGTTCAGCATTGAAAGTTGTGTAGTTCCTTGCAAAGTGGATAATATTTTTGTTGTTCATGAGACTCAGACATTAGGCCCTGATCATAAGATAATAAGATATGCTGACATGGAAGTTGAAAACATGGATAGGGCCTTATGGTTCAATGTTCTAGAGCACTCTGTTCTTGAAGCACATGCTTTGCTTATTAATGACAGTTGCAGCCATGATCCTGGTATCATTTTCTTTTCAGCTGGTGACTGGCTTTCTTGTAAAAGAAATCTGGGCAGCTTTAATCACTTTTACAGTGCTTCCATCATCCCCCCTTCTGCTGTCACCCGCAGTAGTTCCCAGACTCTCCTATTACACTAGGGAGCTCAGGACTATGGTCAGCGGTCAGGAGGACTGACCACAGAGCTGGTCAAAGAATATCCCCAATCTCCTCTGTGATAAATGATCCTGGAAGTAATGAAGATTTTTATTACTTCTGGTTTCAGTGCTGTCATCTAACCAGGCATGATCTGTGCTTGGTTAGTTACTGTACTTGGGAGGGCAGGGGAGATGTCAGGGGTCTATAATGTCTCCATAAAAGTTCCTGTTGAGACAAAGGCGAGTCAAGCCACTGCTCTTCTCACGAACTTGTGACTACTGGCTTTTCAAACTCACACTGCATTGTCACTGCTTCACAACATTAACATTCTCAGCCTCACCCTACACAAAATTTTCCAGCTTGTGGAACCACAATCTAAGTTCCAACAGACTGAGAGTGATTGTCACTGGGTTAGGTTAACTAAGCAACTAACTCTTTAAACTGCCACCACCAACTACTTTTATAGTGAAGTAGGAAACTTTCAAAAAATTAGCAATAGCAACTTATGATTTTAGAATAAAGGTCTGTAACACACACTGTCACCACAGTCCGGTATATTCAGAGATTTACACTACAGTAGCTCTCGTCAAGAGACAGGGATTTTTTCTAGTTTGTGTTAGTGCATAAGAGACAGTTTTAACACTTTTCAAAGTATGGTTTAATGATGAAAAGGTCAAAATGATGCAAATAAAATATTTAAAAAAATATATATATCACAAAGAAACAAAGAGGCAACAATACAACAGAGAAATAAAAAGGAGTTGAGGGTGAGAACACTTAACAATGTCCTGGTTCATCAGAGTCTAATCAATCAAGCAGGATGGTACATTGGCTCTCATGCGAATTAGGTGTTCCTTGGTTTGATGTTAAATGAGAGCTGACACAGAAATGATTATACCAATCAAGAGGCTGAGGGGTGGTCATGAGTAGAGTTGATCGAACCTCTGGAAGTCTGGGTTCGGCAGGTTCGGCCGAACTTACGGACAAAGTCCAGGTTCGGGTCCGGACTTGACCCGAACTTTGACCCGGACCCCGAACCCCATTGAAATTAATGGGGACCCAAACTTTTAGGCACAAAAATGGCTGTAACAAAGTCCTGGCAAGTCCTAGAGGTCTGCAAAAGGAAGGAAAATGGGGGTAAGAGTTGGACAAGTGTCTTACAAAGAAATGGGGATAGGCAAATAACTTAAAATAATTTTTAAGCTAAAATCACATAAAAAAATAAAAAAAATAAAAAATGGAGGTGGATGTGGAGTTGGAGGTTGAGGAGGCGGTGAAAGTGGCGGTGGAGGAGGAGGAGGTAGCCAACACTGTTTTTTTTATTTTTGTGCAAGAAATGTACCGCTGGCCGCAAATGTAGTTTTTAGAATTTTTTTTTTTTAAAACCAGCTATGTAGATGCACTTTTTAATTTTGTGCAAGAAACAATAATCTGTCACTTTAAGCAACAGTAGGAACCTCTTCCTATAGAACTTGGAGATGATTTTAGATTCTAAAATCATCTCCAAGTTGTACAGGGAAAGGCTCCAGCTGTTGCTTTAAGGGAAAGATTATTGTTCTAAAATCATCTCCAACTTGTATAGGAAAAGTCTATTGCAGCCGCATAAAGCCATATTATTGTTCTAAAATCATCTCCAACTTGTATAGGAAAAGTCTATTGCAGCTGCATAGAGCCATATTATTGTTATAAAATTTAGAACAATAATATGGCTCTCTCTGCAGCTGCAATAGACTTTTCCTATACAAGTTGGAGATGATTTTAGAACAATAATATGGCTCTATGCGGCTGCAATAGACTTTTCCTATACAAGTTGGAGATGATTTTAGAACAATAATCTTTCCCTTAAAGCAACAGCTGGAACCTTTCCCTGTACAACTTGGAGATGATTTTAGAACAATAATCTTTCCCTTAAAGCAATAGACTCTACCTAGTCTAGTCAGATTGTTCTGTGCAGCAGGATGATGTCTGCAATCTGTCCCTCAAAGCAGCAGTACTACTATCTCTCCCTAGTCCACAGTCAGATCGTTCAATAATGCAGGATGAGATGTTCTGCAATCTGTCCCTCACAGAGCCAGCAGCATCCTCTCCCTAAACTATCCTGAGAGCATATGACATGCAGCACGGTGACTCCACCCCCATATAGAGGCTGGGTCACATGATGCACTGGCCAATCACAGCCACATGCCATTAGTAGGCATGGCTGTGATGGCTTCTAGGGAAAACCAGTGAAACACTTGTTGATTGGCTGCCCTTGGCAGCTGTTCAACACGTGGAATAAAATACCAGAACCCCGGACCCGAACCCGGACTTTTTTGAAAAGTCCGGGTTCGGGTCTGGGTCCCGTTCACCCCAAAGTTCGGTACGGACCCAAACTTTACAGTCCGGGTTCGCTCAACTCTAATCATGAGATGTCTCTGTTTTTATGATCATGCCACAGATCCAGTTTTCTATATGTATTAATGCCTATTGGTCACAGTCTGCTAACGTGAATATTATTGTCCAGCATGGAATTAGCTTTGAAATGCATATAAATATGACAGATTTTAGATGTCTACTTTACCTAGCAGGGTTAATGTGTGTTGTTGGCTTCCCATATTGTTCAATATAGGGGTGTTTGGACTTAAAATATTACTAATTAGTTGGAGGCAATATTTTCTTATTCTGGCTGTACTGTCATTATTTCAGAAGTTATGAAATATACTGAAGTTTTAGAGTCTTTGCTAATAACCAGTTAATCAGGAGTGTGCAATGACCAATCCCCTAGCTAAGTTTTTTATGACTGGGTATCTGTTACTCGAATTACTCAGGATAGCGAATCTGACATTTTTATTGGGGTTTGTAGACTGAAGTGTGGATTCAGGCCAATAGGCATGAGGGGGCTGCATCTGTCCCCTCAAGGATTTGATAAGAAGGTTCTGGCATTGGCTAACAGTTGTGGAATTGTATGAAGTGAAGGAGGAAGGGGAAGGTTACTGCAGTTATGTCAAATGGCATGGGAGACTTGTGACCTAAACAAAATGGCTGCCACACACACAGTTATTCGTGTGTCCAGTACGCATGACCATTACACTGGTCATCTGCCTAAAGTTATCACAAAGGGCCTTGATGCCCCTTGTGATAGACATAAAGTAAAAAAAGTTAAAAAGTGTAAAAAATATATATCATTGTTTTAAAAGCACCCCTGTCCCCCACGCATACACACAAATACAAATGCACATGTATTTCTGGTACACATATGTAAACAGTGATTGAGCCACACATGTGAGGTATTGCTGTGAATGTTGGAGTAAGAGCAATCACTCAAAGTCATAACTTCTCCTTTTTTAATATGTATAATAGGGACAGAGGTACTCTTCCTTACGGGATCTAGACCTCGCTCAAAGTCCCATCCATGTGGATCATGGTTTTCTAATCTGCACCTTGCAACAGGGATGGAGGCTGACGGCTCATTAATCTCTACCCCCCTGTGCTCATGCAACTATGCACATATGAGCCTATTACACTCATTGAGCTAGTCAGGTTTAAAGGGGTATGTTTATTTTATCCATATTGCCCACAGATCCACAGCAATGATTCAGGGTTCCCTTTTGGCTCCCATGGGTCTTGGTGCGGCACCTCCTCGCTCTGGTGTGCATCGGGGGTCCCGGTGTCCTGGTGTCCCCGTCACTTCCGGGAGCTGCGATGGGTGCTTGGGGCCCCCCTCCTCCCTGCCTATCCACACGCATGGGGATGGAGGCGGTGCCTCTGACCACACATCGTCACATTCCACGGTCGGATGGGCGGCGTCTGGTTGATGCTGCGCTCCGGTATGTGTGTTTCCATTTGGCGGCCCTTTGAAGAAATCGGCTTCCACACTGCGGGGCAGCCTAAGGCTGCCCGGGTGTTGGTGCCATTTCCTTCTCCCTTGGACACCCACGTGACGTTGGGGGTGGTCCTGCGGTCCTGCGTCGACACTTAAGAGCCTCTCCTCCTTCCTAGTTTTCCTCACTCCCGGGCACAAGCACTTCCTACCCCCTTTCCATGGACCTCCTTTTTCTCACGGTAGGTCCCCTTTCCTTTTATTGCCCTTTACATCCACTACCCACATCCTCCCTATGCACGGCCCATCCCTTTTCACAGCCACCCTTGCCTAGCACTCCCAGTTTCAAATCACCCTGGTGGTGGTCACCTTCACTCAATCATTTTCACCCCCTTTGAGGTCTCCTGTGTGCTGTTTTGCAGGCCATGGGTACCTGCCCCTCAGCTCCCAGAGTTGCCGGGCCCCCGGTGTCAACATTGGGGTGTACAGGTGGGCGCTCAGGACACCGTGGGTGTCAGGGTAGGTGCTCTTGTTGTTGTGTTCATTATATTTTTTATGGTTGACCAAATCCTTATAGGTATACAATTTTCTGCTTCTACAGATATATTTTGATGCATGTCTCATTGGCTCCTGACGAGTGACACAGGTCACGAAACACGTAGAGCCCTCCAAGTGATGACTACACTGCATCTACTGTTTATTGCATTTTACTGGTCTAACTATATCAGGGATATAATTATCTCAAATTTGTATAACTATCCATGTGCAACATTGTATGACATGTATTGCCTTATTGCTGTATCATGATCCAATAAAAGTGATCTTTTTTCAATGCAATTTCAGCCGTCTAGCCTCACTCAAAGTCCCAACATCTCCTTTTTTAATAGAGCAATATTTCTAGGACCATAATTAATGATTGGAACAGGTGCATCCAAGCCACTACCTCCTGTGCAATGCCTGGTGAGCATTAAGAATGCAGCACTCAGCTTGTGAAGTTTCTGTAAACCTCCATGTAATCCATGCAAAAATGGAAGAAAGGCTGGTGCCATGGAAGTCAGCTAAAACATTGTTTTATTATAGCATGTGAACAACAGTCAAAAAAACCAATGCGTTTCGGCCATCAGGCCTTAATCATTATTAACTATAAACTGATAACCTGGCATTTAAAGCATTGCCTAGGGACAATTTTAGGAACCATAGTTTGTCACCATTTTAAATGTTGACATGTTTTGTATCTATTTACTTGACACAACATCATCTTTTATATTTTACAATTTTGTGTTTGATAAATGGTTGTGTGGCATTACAAACTGCCACAGTCACCATTTTATTCTCTTTGGCCTCTGCTTTCAGAAAATATATAATATTTTGGGGTTCTAAGTAATTTTCTAGCAAATAATGCAGAATGTAACATGTGTCCTAGAAATGAAGAAAATGCTCCACTAGGCAAGTGGTTAACAAATGTAAAACTTTTTTTCTGTATGAAAGTGCAAAAAGTACTTATTATATGAAAAGTGCAGGCAACAATTGAATTGTCAAATTTCTTTAACTTGACTGTATGACCCATGATTCTATGCTGGTCAAAGGAGTAGGACACATGTTTGGCTGTAGGCTCCACTGAGTATGTGGTATAAGGAGTTGAAGTCTTTGCCAGAAATCCCTCAGAACTTTTGGTTTCACTACAAGATATTCCAGGATTGTCGTTCAGCAGGTAACACTAAGAGCCGGTTCACACAGGGGCGATCCAACTTGCGGGGCGACCTTGCTTGGCGATTTGAAAGCAACTTCAGCACAACTTTGGACAACTTATAGCGCGACTTGAGGCGACTTACAACACGACTTCATGCCAGGCGACTTTGCTGTGGCCAGTCAGAGAAGGGAGGGATGGGGTTGCCCTAAAATAAATTCTATTCTTTTCACTGTGAAGTCGCTTCTGTTTAGATGGGGGATCCGACTTGGAGGCGACTTCCATTGATTTCTATGGGCACAAGTCGGATAGAAGTCGCCTCAAAGTAGTACAAGAACCTTTTCTGAAGTCAGAGCGACTTCAGTAGTGTACATTTAGACCGCTCACATTCACTTTTATGGGATTTCACTTGGCAAGCGACTTGGGGGTGACTTGGAGCGACACAAGTCGGCTCCCTAGTCGCTGTAGTGTGAACCTGCTCTTAGGCAAATGTTTGAGGTAGTTTAGAAACTTACAGGCATCAAAAATGTCAACAGGAACCAGGGAACAATGTTGGGAAATAACCAGAGTACTAATCATGATACTACCAGCAAGGAATGCAATTTTCACAGTCCCATTGCTTATTCATTAAAGGGAAACCCCATTTTATTTTTTTGAAAAAAATATATTTATCTATTTATTTATTTGTTTATTTATTCATCTATTCATTTACTTATTTTTCACAAATGCATAGAAGCTTAAACTGATATTATACAATATATAAAGATTTTTTTTATAATTTATTTTTTATTTGTATTAAAACTGATGACAGTTTGCTTCTATACTTTCACTGCTTTGAAGTGTATGCTGGGTTATCAATTAAGAGAGTCCAGCAAAACTTTACACCTAGCAATGGCTCTCTATTTATTTATTTTTGGTCCGCTCCTAAAGACAAAAAAATCTACATAGCACAATCTTTCTTTGCTCAAGATTAAAGAAAATGTCACTTCTCTTGAACCTTTCAGCTCACAGATTCAGCTGAGCGAGTTTATATTAGCAGCAATCCTGCTATTAGGCCTGTGGTTGCAGTTCAGCAGTGGACCAGTAATCTTAAACTCCATGGATCGAGATTTGTACTTGTACTTGTTACATTGTCCTGTATGTGAATGAAAAGAAATTAAGTTATTATCAAAATACATTTTTAATGCTAATCAGAATACATAAAATGAAGAAAACAAACACAACATACTATTTGTTACTGTTACAGTGAAACTACTCCAGAAGCCTCTGATGTAGACAGGTATTTTGGACTCAAAGCAAAAAACTTGTTTAGGACTAACGCTTCACTAGTGTGGAGGTAAGCATGTGTAGCATCATTGTACTGGAAGTATTTAAAAGTTTTGGGTTGTGGTAAGGTTGATTATACAAAGATTTTTTTTTATTAGTGATAGATTTCTTTAATGAATTAGCCTTTTTAAAAAAAAGGGCTATTAAAATCCAACTCCATACCCCGACCCTTCCCTCTCCTCATTGATTGGGCCCTAGCGTGATTTTTTTTTGTATGTATATTATTTTATACCTAGAAGTCTTCAGAACAGGTAATGTCATGTGCATGGTCCTCTTTCTCTTTGCCTTACTTTTGGCACTGGGAGATCATCTATGGTACAGAAATGGACCAGGGATGATGTCAGCATTATTCTTTGCTTTATTGTGCCATGAGTACAGAGCAGGGGGCTGGTCCATAACAAGGATGTTTATGGCAGGATCACTAGGTCCTATTTTAACCAGTTCTGGACCGCCCACTTCACATATACATATATGATTGGACACAGTGGGAGCCAATCAGTTAGTCCGGCAGACGTAATGGCCACCGACCACCCACTATCATTTGGGGCAATGACAGAATGGCGGTCTGCCTATGTAAACAAAGCAGACCGTCATTCTGTCAGACAGGGAGAGAGAGATCTTGCACACCCCGGGAACACACTTAACCCTTTGATTGCCCCTGATGTTAACCCCTTCCCTGTCAGTGTCATTTATACAGTGTTAGTTCATTTTTTTTAGCACTGATCACTGTATTGGTGTCACTGGTCCCCAAAAAGTGTCACTCAGTGTCCAATTTGTCCACTGCAATGTCACAGTCCTGCTAAAAATAGCTGATCGCCGCCATTACAAGAAAATATTTTAAAAAGTCCCTAAATACAGTATATCCCCTAGTTTGTAGATGCAATAAATTTTGCGCAAACCAATCAATACACGCTAATTGGGATTTTTTTTACCAAAATTATGTAGCAGAATTGACATAAATTGATGAAGAAATTCGATTTTTTACATATTTTATTGGGTGTGTTTTATAGCACAAAGTAAAAAATATTATTTTTTTCAAAACTGTTGCTCTTTTTTTGTTTAAAGCACAAAAAAATAAAAAACGCAGAGGTGACCAAATACCACCAAAATAAAGCTCTATTTGTGGGAAAAAAAGGACACAAATTTTGTTTGGGTACAACGTCACACAACCGTGCAATTGTCAGTTAAAATAACGCAGTGCCGCATCGCAAAATAAAATAGCCTGGTCATTAGGGGGGCTGAAGTGGATAAGTAATACTCTAGATGTAAAATATTGAAAATTACTATATTATAGCAGAAATTATAGTACATCTTATCTTAAATCTGAACCCCGGATAAGCAAATTTTGTGAAAACAGGATGTGTATTCTTACTTGAATGTTGATGTGCTTTGTGCATTTCTTTCAGGAACTTACTGTAATAAAGATCGGTCATTGCTGTTCTCTTTCTTTGTGCAGAGTGACTGGTCTTGTATTTGCACCTCTTGTAGTTTTCTGCAGGAAGTCTTTAGTTGGCCCCATCCACAATTCTGCTCTCTGCACAGGCTATGTACTGCACAGTGATGATTCCATCACAACTTTTACAAGGTAATAACTGGCGTTACAAAGGAATGTCATGCACACAAAATGGATTTATGTCCCCTGTGTGGCTTTTGAGGAACATTTTTAAATTACAGTTTTTATGACTGGAGTTAGCTTTGAAGCTTAGATGAGATTGTAGTGATAAGGTTAACTTTAACCCAAACTTAATATCCCAAATCATCTTTGAGCAAGTTTTTTAAAAGAATTTTAGTCTATTTTAGACTGCTAGGAATACTGCATAATACCGCAATCACATTATGGTGATTATATATACATAATAGGCTGCTACGCTATTATCAATCCAGGCCTTTTCACCATAAAGATAACATCTTTTTTTTTTAGAATGAGTATGTGATATATTACTCTTATAGTGAAAGACATTATTTTGGACACATTGGGGTTTATTTACTAAAGCTGGAGAGTGCAAAATCTGGTTCAGTTGTGCATGGTAGCCTTAGGAATGGTGGTTGCACAAACTTAAAAAGGGGCACATTTTCCAATTTTCCAAGTGATTGACACAATCAAATGTAAATCAAATTGAAAAACTAGACCTGCTCAGTAAGCATTATTCATAGCTCAGTGTGAAATTTCACTAATGGCTTATATTAGTTGAAAATCCTAGTATTCTGTTTTTAACTCAAACCCAGTCACTTGGTTGTCAGAAAAGAGTAGTCACAAATCTATAATGCTACATGCTCCAGTTTGTGAAACTCTTTGGACAAATATTATTTGTTTAAATCAGATAGTAATATTTAAAGAGTAACTCCACTTCTGAGAGAAAAAAAAGTTATGGGTGATCAATTTACATTGCAAGGGAATTAACAAACTTTGTTGCAGAGTCCTACCTGCTTCTGTTTTTTAGAAAGTATTTAAACTATGTTCTTGGAAGGCTGATTCCCGAATGGGAGTGTCTGTGTTCATTCTGATCAGCTGATGTGCTTGCAGTGTTCTAATGAGGAACGACGCAGTATCTGCATCCCTTTAGAAGTAATTAACCCTGCATGAATATCTCATCAAAAATATTTTTTTTTTTGTAGAGTATGTCCAAAATCTGACTTGTATCTTAATGCAGACTTCTGAGTAAATCAGTAAGTTACTCATACAAGCAGGAAACAGCATTTCTGGGAAAGTTCTGCACACCAACTTTGTACAGGGGGCTCCATGTTGCCATATTGCATTGCATTATACAGAAAATTACAGCAGCTGCAGATTGAAAAGGAAAGGTAATTTTTAGGAACATTATAATATGGTTTATGTAGCAGTTGTTTATGCTATATTTTTTTTATTTCATATATTTTTTTCCGACACAATGAGTTACCCTTTACAAATGCTGCATGTAGTATTTACGAAACAAAATATATCCTGACATTTGTCTAGAATAGAGTCTAAAAATTGGAGGAACTGATTAATTTACTGATGTAAGAAGATTTAGTTATCCTTTTAGATCATACACTTAATACCAGCAGCAGTCCAATCTGCAGATTTTAGGTCAAGAGGCATGGAGGTTGATTTAGTGAAGGCAAATAGTCTGTTCACTTTGCATGAGAATTTTCCCTGAACCTAGTGAATGAGGTGCAGCTCTGCTCATACAATCAGGTTCAAGCAAAATTGCTATATTTCTATGTGTGGGTATTTTTTCCAAAGTGATTTTTCACCACATTCACTAAGCTCTTGGGATAATTTCCATGTAAAGTGCAACTTTCCTTGTGAAATGCAACTTCACATGCTGCAAATAGCTGCAGGCTCCCATTGCTTTCAGTGGGGCTTCCTGCCTGCACTTATTTGCATGGATTCGCAAGTTTGAATTGGGTCTTGGATGCATCTCCAAAAGCATACAGTATAAATAGCTATATATTTTTATAAGAAATACATAGCGGTATGTTGATATTAACGGCTCAATTATGGTTTAATGGGGTAGAAGGTCACTTCCTTAATGCAATGCCTATTTTGTTAGTATTTACTATTTACTGTATCAATTAAACATTGTTTAAATGTGGTATATTATAAACCACTGTTGACATTCCAAATAGGATTAAAATATGAATATTTGTATTTCATTTGTGCAAACCAAGCTTATACAAAGCTGTCTAAAATAATACATTTCACTGTAAAAATCTTTCAGTATTACAGATGTACAAATAAAGAAATACAATTAAGTTTCATGTCTCAGTAATATATTATAGTTACAAGGTAGCAGTGATTTATAGAATATTATCATTTTTTCCTTAGCAAATTTTCAGCAATCCTTTCAATAGACTCATTAGCTGAAACAAGGAAGAAATGTAATAAGCAGGAAGATGCCATAACCTGAGATCATTTCATGAAACTTAAATGCATTTCTTTCATTTCTTACCAGGTAATATTAAATATGTGTAATTTCCTTGCCTTAATCTAATTTTATAGTAGCCTGTAGCAGTTCTAACTTTAGTAATTTATAAATACCTCATGTCAAACTGCCTTTGCTTTATCATAAAAGAAAAAATCTGCTTGTGATAAGTCTCATCATTTCTTTTTTTCATATCTATAAAATCCCCTGAGCACATTTTAGCAATTTAAAGATTGCATAAATATATAATTTATTAAAATGTAATGACATTTTAGGTTTAGATCATTGCATGCAAATGAGAACACTGACTATCATTGCTCTTTTTACATAATGTTACATGCCATTCAGACCAGCAATCATATATTAATAGAGGAAAGTTAAAGGGGACAATGAGGTTTGATTTTAATTTAGCATAAATCAAACTACACATGCATTTCTAGGTAGATGTTTGTGCCATTTGTTATAGAAATAAGCTTCTCTCTTATATGGGCAGTATTTTACTTTACACTCAGATTTTCATATGGGTAGTAAGAAAAATGGTGGCTTGGTGCTTCTGATACTATGCAGTGAACTTACTCCATCTTATGACATCACACACTGTACTGCGCCAGTTACTGTATGTTTCGACTTACGGGCTTGTTAGGATGTCCAGAATTATGGATTGATCTATCATGATAAAACAAGACACTTTAAATGTGTTATTTTGCCCCCTTGCAGGTGTCTTGATGACAGTTGGCTTTTAGCAGAGCTCCTGAAGGTGGAGATTGCGTAGAGACCCCAGTGGTCCTGGTTTACTTTGCTGTCACCTTATCACAGCTCTCAAGATCACCCCATCAAGAGGATGACTAGAATGGATAGGCCACAGTGCAGAGACTGTTCACAGGGCTGCAGATGAGAGAGTAATCAGGTCCAGCAAGGGTCAAGGCAGGCAGCAGTAAGAGAGTAGTCAGGTATGAGCAGAAGCCTAGGTGGGCAGCAAAAAAGAGCTTAGTCAGGTCTAAACAAAGTTATAGGCAGGCAGCAAGCAAGAGAGCAGTCAGGTAAATCCACATTGGCAACAGTTGAGCAAATTCACAGTTGGCACCAGTCAGTAAATCTCACAGTTGTCTACAGTCAGGCAATCTTACAAGCAAGTATTATACCTCTATGCATGGGATTGTACACCCCATTAACACCCATCATACCATAAGAACATACCTAAAATATAAAATAAGCACACAACAAGGATTGTGGAAAAGTTTAGGCCGCAGCCCCTTTATTGGGTTTAGATCAATTTTAATTATGAAATGAACTTTAAACCTTTAATACCAAACAGAATCGCCGTTAACCATTAACAGACCAACCTGCTTAGTCACTAAGACTCAAGCAGCAATACCTTATACCAGCCAAATAACGGTTTACCAACCACTGTCCACCCACAAAGTGGGCGACATTACCCAAAAAGATAGACCTTCAATATCATTAGAACTGTTATTAACCGATAACAGACCAACATGCTTCAAAACAGCAATATCTTATCCAAGTAACAGCGTACCAACCACTGTCCACCCACAAAATGAGCGACACAACCATAAAGGGGGACCGCAACGAGGGGAAATAACAAAGGCGAGGGAGGGTGAGAGAGTCAAAAGCTCCAGCCGGAAGGCTGATGAGAGTGCAGAGGTGAATCCAGCTGACAGACCTGAGGTAAATGCTGACTCCGCCCAGTGACAGGAGAGAATAGAAGTAAAAGGTTACACTCATTGGCTAGATGTTTCCCGCCAAAGGATTTGTCACCAATCCAGTGCTCAGCAGCTGAGGTAAATCTTCCTAGCAACAGCAGGCAGCTTGTCACCATAAACACAAAACAGAAAGAACCAGCAAAGCAGCCATAGAGAGACATGCACTTAACAATCATCAAAGCCGCCCTCTAATAAGAGTAAAATTTATTTATAAAACAAATCGGTGTTAGGGATGACAATCCCATGGGGCCACTCCTCTATTTAATTATTTTGTGGCCCTAACATGGGATTGTACACCCCATTAACACCCATAACACCACAAGAACATACCTAAAATATAAAATAAATGCACAACAAGGATTGTGGAAAAGTTTAGGCTGCGGCCCCTTTATTGGGTTTAAATCAACCTTTAATACCAAACAGAATCGCTGTTAACCATTAACAGACCAACAGACCACCAACCATTAACAGACCACTAAGACTCAAGCAGCAATATCTAATGCCAACCAAATAACAGTTTACCAACCACTGTCCACCCACAAAGTGGGCAACATTACCCAAAAGCCAGGTTACCGACCTGGCCCCACCCCACCACCGCGGCCTAAACAATCACTCTTTACAATCCAGCATTGAAAATGCCCTTACCAATGACTGAGAAAATGTACCAAAAACATACCTCCCAAATCTCTGAAATTATAAAAAGGGATACCCTTTTACACAGTAAGTAGCAAAGGACATGTCCCCAGTTACAGGGACCTCAATGATCCAATGTGCAGAAAATGAATGGATAAACAACACAAGTTCTTTTTTCTTACCTCTGCTTTTCCTTTATAATGGCTTTTCAAAATAGTAAATGCAGTAATCTGGATAAAAAGTTTAGTTCAGCATAACACTTTTGGCAGGAAAATAGTACATTTTACATTACATATAGAGATGTACACATCAGACCAAAACGAGGGACAACTGAAGCTGCATGAGGGACAGAGGAATTTGGTCCCAAAGAAGGGATTGGGCACTATGCCAAACACTGCTAGATCTCAGCAAATCAATCAATTCACATTTTATGGTAACTGTACTATGAACTGAAGCCCAGGCCTAGAAAACCACTTATTTGTAGATAGCACAGTTCCCATTTTATTTAGAAGGTCTAATATTTTGAATCCACCTAAATCATTCTATTCTAGGTGAACAATGAGGATATCCAACACAGCTCACACTTGCAAATAGGGAATATGATCAGCCAGCTTCTCCAAATACATACCCCATATACCCTGCAAGATAACTGATATTTTAGCAGGAGGAAAATAAAACCCTCCACACCAGAAAACACATGGATAAAAATCACTCATATTATCAATTTCTTTTTTTTTCTAAGTATTATAAAAGGCAGGGACATAAATGCAAAGAGCGGGATTGACATAAAGAGCAGGGCGCCCATCTACATCCTGATGCACTCCCTATGTAGTAGCTGCATATTCTGCACCATCAACATCTTTTAGGGACCAATTTAAATTATGATTCTGATAAAGGAGAACCATACACGTGCAACAAAAAAGAAAGGAAAGCTTTGCGGATAGTTCAAATTGCTGAATCAGCTCTATTGGGCAATGCAAATGGCCTAGGGCATGAAATGGTAACTGCCTATCTATGTCTTGCTAATCCAATTCTGCAAACACTTTTGTCCAGCAAGTTGAAAACTCACCTCAACTAACCAGATTGAACTAAGTGGGAAAACTGTTCTAAAGTGTTTTATATGCAGAAGAACATATTGATTCCATAGCAGTAGCGAACTGACATGACATGTTGAATGTAATTTGTGACCCAATAGCAGCATATAAACCTAGCTTCTAAAATCCAATTCAGAACACAGTCATTGTGTCTCAAACTCCTACTAACAGTTTTGATGAAAGAGTGTGGAAACCACCACTTTGATACATGTCATATAAAAGGAAAAAAGAGTTCTGCAGAGTCCTCAAAGGAGAAGCAACCAGTGGCATAGATAATGCAGGTTGTTTCAGCAAGGGAATGGAATATTAAATTGGATATGACTGCAGCAAAAACTGGTTTGTAGTCCTTTTCTTACCGCTGGAGTAACCAGTGTTCTGAAACACTGGAAACATAGCAAAACAAAGCATCTGCTAATAAATGTTACCCACCCTGAAAATGTCTGTACTTTAACCTAAATTTAACATGAAGACCAGGAAGAACCATATATCTTAGACAATCAATTGCATAAAAACGCTACTCTAACATTCATCAATAAGAGGCATTGGCAGCTGAACTGCTTGCTCTAAGGCAGTGGTTCTCAACTCCTGTCCTCGGGACCCACTAACAGGCCAGTTTTGCAAAATAACTGAAATACATCACAGGTGATATAATTTGCTGCTCAGTGATTGCAGCATTCTAGTCTGCATCTTCCCAAGGTAATACTTAAAATCTGGCTTGTTGGTGGGTCCTGAGGACCGGAGTTGAGAACCACTGCTCTAAGGTGCCACAGCCACAACAACAGGGAGAAGCCCAAGTGAACAATATTCTTAGGGATACCGTGTAAATGCAATATTCTGGTCAAAACGCTGAACACTATTTGCCAGACTGGAAATTACCACATTCAATAGATTCTGTTACATCTGTAGACATCTGGAAAATGCTCATCTAAAACAAATTCTCACATGCCACATAGAGCTAACATTTTAAGTTGAAATAAAAAAGCGCCAAAGCCAGTAGATACTCTTTTACCTTCTAACAAAACCAACATGTGAATAAGGGAATTTAAGGCCTGAGATGAAAAGCACCCAGCCCATTAGTAAAAATCTGCTCACAGGTATAATGCCTGATGCAAGCCCAACAGCCCAAGGACAACAGAATCACATAGACAGTATGCTAGTTTCTGATAAGGTGGTTCTGAAAAGATACCGTGTCTTTTGAAGTCTAAAACTCCAACCTGGCGAACTCTATAACAGCACCCAGGAAATAAATGTGGGGCAAGGCAGAACTGTGATGCAGCAGCCAAAGGGACATGATATGTTGCATTAACCATCAAACTGGAAGACCAGGGGATCATTTCCCCCATGCTCACTGGACTCTGGCTTTGAGAACAAACTTCTTACCAGGCAACAGTGTTTTGCAAAGCAGAATTCTGCAGCACTGTAGTAGAAATGCACTGTGATTTACTAAAAGAAAGTATCCTCAATTTCTGTACTGAATTGAGAGATAGAGGAGCAATGAAGAATACAGATCTCTGTGACTGAGCCTCAGAGGGGATCATGTGGCTAACACCAAAAGCCTTCCAATGCTTCACTATTGAATCTTCATGCTGCTTATCAAGAAAATACCTTGAGATGAAGTAAGAAGAGAATGACCAGGGAGTTACAAGTTCCTGACCAAAAGCAGAGAATAAACAAAAAGATTTAATGTCAGATTTGGTCAGGACATCTAACCAAATTATCTAATCACAAAAAGAGTTTGATATACTGTAGATTTATGTATATCAATGAGAATAGGCTATCAACAATTATATCAATAAAGACCAAGAACCCTTAGGAACTGACATATGATTAATTCCTTGGGTTTCCTCAGGAATCACAGCTAGAGGTGATAACCTAAATAAACAAATAGAAGAACTATATGAGGTGGGATCCTCTCTTCAAAAAAATTAAAAACACTATCATGCCTACATGTCATGTTCTGTGACACATTGTACGCTGTATGTGCATTGCTCTTTAACTTTTCCTAATAAAACAAAGTGTAAAAAAATATGTATAAAACACACTATCAGGCAACTCATTCGCTGGTTTAAAACTGACAAGCCTTAAACAGCTTCATTTCTGTAAAGGAAGTATATAAAACCCTCAGAAAAGCCAATCATGATAAAGTGACTGATCAGCCTGTTAGGCACACCTGTAAGCACACAATCTCCCCTAACAATCCTGACATGCTGTATACTGGACAGGAGCACTAACCACCCTAGCACAGTACCTGCTGCTATAACTGCAGCAAATGAAAACACAATGAAGACATTTCACAGGTCAGAAGTGAGATAGATGAAATCTAAATGAAAGTTCTAGAGAGAGGAGAGTGAACAGGAAGGGGTAGATAAAGGGTGACAGAGCACACTGACCAAGGAAGACACTGACACAGAGGAGACTGAAGCAGACAGTACAGAGTGAAATCTGTTTACATTCCCGGCCCTCAGAGCCCTCACACACCCCTAGTCTATGATGATGATGATGAGGGTCCTATTGGAGAGGTGTTGATCGCGCTGTTGGCCCATAGTAGCAGCTTCAGACTCGCTGCCTACCTGGCTCATGGTGGCAGGAACAGTGGCGCTGTGACATCTGAAGAAGAGTAGGACCTCCTTATCCTGTGCATTCTTTCATGGCAGCTCCTGTCCTGTCAGCCTGTGCACTGACGCTTCCAGTCAGCAGTCCTCGTCTTCTGGTCCCAGTAGTGTTGTGATGCTTCTATGGTCTTGCTGCAAGTCCAGGTCAGCCTACAGGTGGATGAAAAGTTCCCTGACTGAACTCAGATAACCTATTACAATCAATATACAGGGTAGCCCTGGCCCTTCAGGAATGCGGGGTATAATACAGGCACAGGGCCCACAGATGTAAGTGATAATACAGTTGTCACCAGCGAAAACTGAGGGGGGGGGTAAAAATAAATAAATTAATTAAATGACTGAAACAAGCCTTCCTCCATGGGAATTAGTCCTTTGAAGTAGTTCATAAAGTAGAATATTCAGTCTGGGCTGAGAGCAGGTCAAAAGATCCAGCCGGAAGGCTGAGGAGAGTGCAGAGGTAAGTCCAGCTGACAGACCTGAGGTAAATGCTGACAGGTGACAGGAGAGGATAGAAGTAAAAGGTTACACTCATTGGCTAGATGTTTCCCACCAAAGGATTTGTCGCCAATCCAGTGCTCAGCAGCTGAGGTAAATCTTCCTAGCAACAGCAGGCAGCTTGTCACCTGAAACACAAAACAGAAAGAACCAGCAAAGCAGCCATAGAGAGACATGCACTTAACAATCATCATAGCCCTCTAATAAGAGTCAATTTATTTATAAAACAAATGGGTGTTAGGGATGACAATCCCATGGGGCCACTCCTCTATTTTATTATTTCGTGGCCCTAACATTAGGATAGCTGGCAATAAGACACAGCACCAGCCACTTCAAATGCTTAACTAAATTTGCTAGTTAGAGGACACACCCAGTGTACTTACTAGGATCTCTGAAAGCCCTGGCAGTAATTCTGCCAGCACCATTGGAAGCACTGGCAGGGATTCTAAAGCCTTGTATACACAGTGCGGCGGTCGTACGACCGGACGTCCAAAATCGTATGTTGGCTGTTGTGTCTCATAATACTGACGTACACTAAGCAATCATACGACCAAGCCTAATGTGGTGACGTGTTGCGAGCGTATTAAGAGGAAGTTCAGGTGAATGTGATTTGTGAACTAGGAATGTAGGTTTACACGAACTGTGTTGGCCCAACTTCTCTGTACACACGAGTCAACAGTCATACAACGGCTTGTCGTATAAGAAAAGTATTTTAGTCTGCTCATCCAGTATGACCGTTGCACGTCGGCTGTAATTGCGCGTACTAATGGTCCGATGATCATACAACAAGCTGGTGTACGACCATTGTTGTACAACCATTGTACCGTGTGTACGGGCCTTAAGAGTAAGAGTTCTAGAAGACCTGTCAGGTATTCTGAGGGTACTGTAACAAAGTGTATGTAACTCACTAGAATCTCATATAATCTTTATCAAGTTAATGATTATGTTAACCCAACATTTAATATACATGATATGTGTCTGCTGTACTATGTGTTGTATGAAAAGTTATCCTGTTCTCTTTGTATTTCTTTCTTTGTGTAAAATACATGGACCTGCCAGTCCCCCTGCTTTCCTATGTTTTTTTAAAAAAACTGACCCTCACTAGGCATGAGAGCATAGTGTGGTCAGTTTTTTGACTGTGCTGAGAACTCAGTCTGCTCTCCTCCCCCCCCTGCACAGCCATTCACTGGGAAGTTCAGTGTGTTGCTGTTTCTCTTCCCCAAGCGCTCTAAGCTCCCTATGTAGCTGAGAACAAAGGGTAAGTGATTACTTATAAAACTGAAAAGAAAAAGGTGTTTATGTTTTAGATTCATTAGTGAATGGGAAACAAGAGTCGATGTATCCCTCGAATCTCGCGAACCCCTTCTCTTTGTCGTTGTGTGACTTGAAGGGTCACTTACCGACACGTCCCCCCCCTCCTCTCGTCTGACTCAAGAGTCGTGTCAGTTTTTTGACTGGTGTGATACGAGAGTACGGATCACTCCCAGTCAAAAAAATTTTTTTGTATCCTTTCGTCCCCCTGACCGTCCAGGTACATAAAATGTGTTTCTTTCTTTATGTTTCTCTTGTCCTATTGAAAAGTATGTTGTGTATCATGTCGTCTGTGTATAGTACATATAATTT
>BLSH010316227.1:864404-883660 GCA_018402905.1 Glandirana rugosa | reverse complement strand
GAGATTGTGCCTGCGGCCTCGGTTGTCTATGTCTTCTAAATGACGGTGCATCTCTAGCAGGTGTTGTGTATGGTGGTCAGCTACAGTTTGTACCTGATGAATCGCTGCTCCATGCGTTGCTGCTGTTGCCTCTACTTTATCCACTCTGTTGATTATCCCTCTGATGTCTGCTTGTAGATCTGAGATGGCTGCGGACAGGGTGTTTTTAATGTCCAGGGCCACTGCTTGCAGGTCCGCCAGGCTGGGGAAGGTGGATGTTGCTGATGGCGCTTGTGCTGCTTGTGCGCCGCCGCTGTACAGCTCTGGAGGCGTCCGGCGGCCGTTGCTGAAATCGAGGCCGCGGTCTGATGGCTGCGAGTAGGCCTGAGATCCCGGTGGTTGCGAGCGGAGCAGGGCCGGGACGTTTTGGCTTAACTGTGTCTGGCCCGCTGGGTCCTGGGTACCTCTCCCTGCCATGGCTGGTGTGCTGAGGGTTTTAGTCGCTGGTGTGCTGAGGGTTTTAGTCCGCTTATGGTAGCTCTGCAGGACTGTCTGGATGACGGAGCTCTCTCACTGTGCTGCCGCCATGCTCCGGTGCTAGGCCACGCCCCCTTATATTTTTTAATACATTTTAAAATGGTAACACACTATTGGGATTCCCCTCTCTCTTTGGCACAATCTGGAGCCGAGGCGCTCCCTCTAGGAGACTGCAGAACGTTTTCTCCCATTCCCTGTAGTGGGGTTCCTGGTCCAGGGGAATCTTGTCCACAACCTGGCGATACAGGTCTGATCCCTACAGCCGTGAGGAGATCCACAGAGAGGAGTGTTGACTTCTAGAGAACTCACCATACCCCATCTGGGGACCTGGGCTAGGTGATAAGCCAATGCGCTATCTGCGCTTACTTCTAGTAGGCTGCCGTCTAATTCTGGTGGAGGTCTCACAGTGGCATGCAGTTTGTCTCACGTGGTGCACATATCAATTGTGATTCTGACGATTTGGACTCATGTGACACTTTATATTTGCATTGAAGTACTCTTAGAGCGTTCACTCTCTGAACTGTATTTGGACTGTGCCTTTGATCAATTTAGTGAAGCAGTTCACTTATTTATACCTAGTTTTAAACTGTTACAATTTAAAGGCATTTGTAATTTGTGTGTCAGTTTGCTTATGTAGTTGTGATACAATACCAGGGATATTTTTGCCATTGTTCCTCCTTGGATTGTAACACCCTTGTCAGTTTTTATGCATTTGTCAGCTTATTAATTTGTTATTTTAACAAAGGGGTTTATTGTAGTTTGGTGGGCAGGGTCTGATCTACAAGATCTGCCCCAACAGTAGTGTGCCTTGTCCATATCTACAGCAGATACACCACATACACAATTACAGGAATTGTTTTAGCTCATTTTAATAATGGTGCAAACTGTCACCTTCATTTAGCGCAGCCTACCGTGTATTTTATGTTTATCTGAACCTGGTTGGGGTTTTTTTGGCTGCAGCTGGCTATATCAGTACAATTTTCTCTCCTACCCTGCTCTACTATAGGTAATATTTATATTGGTATTAGCGCGGTATTTACCTTCCCACATAATTTATGCATTTTACATGCTGAACAGACTTATCCAAAATATCAGGAAAATGCAAGATCCACTTACACTGCACAGACCCACTCCCTTTTCACAAATCACCTAATAGTAATTGATGTACCTATAAAAAAAGCACCTGTAAAAAAAAAACAATTAGGGTTCAAACTTACCTCAACTACATTTTACGCCCACAGTGCCTAGATGAAGATGAGATCATACTAATGTACTCCTCCTGCCTAGATCCTGGAGAATACCAAGCAGCCAAAATCTCGCATGAAGATGATCTTGCAAAGGACTAGAACGTCTTCTGACAAGATTTTAACTGCTCTGTTTTTCCCAGGATACTTCCTGGAAGTATGGTGATGTCACGCCTAGTAATGCAGAATATGGGGGTAAGGTAAATATAATTGTACCTTTTTTTTACAGGTTCATTTTAAACCAACTAACAGTAGGTGGTTTGTAAAGAGGGAAGGCATCTAGGCAATTAAAATGTAAAATTGGGTCTGCAAGGGTCACTTTTAGCGGCTTTTCCTGCAGCTAAACGGTAATTTTATATTACTACTTCACATCTCTGTGGTTAAAGTGATTGTAAAGTCTTATTTTTTTTATAACAAACGTGTTATACTTACCTGTTCTGGAATTAAATGGAATTGCACAGGGTGGCCCCAGAACCTCCTCTTCTTGGGTGCCCTGTTGGCTCTTCTGGCTCCTCCTCTTCTCTGAGTGTCCTCATAGCAAGCTGTTTGTTATGGGGGTACTCGTGTGGGCTTAATCCTGAGCCACACTACCTGCGTCCATAGGCACACCAAGTGTGGCTTGGCCCCATCCCCCACTTCCCCATCACAGGATGTGACTGACCGCAGCAGGAACCTGTTGCTCCCACTGCTTCAGCAAAGCCTATGAGAGCACGGAGAGGGTAGATAGCTGCTACAGATGAGCACAGAGCAGGATCGAGTGAGGTAAGTATGGGGGGTGAGTGGGCAATACTAATACAGGGAATGCATTAAGGTAAAAAATGTTTCGAACCACTTTAAATGTAGCTAACTTTTTCTTGCAAAACTGCTCTAATTCAGAAACAGTGACAAACCTCTTCAGGCCATGCTTCAATATCTTGGATTTTAGATATTTTGATGTATGATTCAACTTTATTTCATAGTCGCTGTACATGAAGTTACAAAACAATACAGTTTTCATGAACAGCCTCAGTGACAGCAATATACACTGGCAGCACATATTTGGCTGTGGAATTGTTTTGTTTATTTATTTATTTATTTATTTATTTGTGCAATTAGCTTGGCTTACAACAGTTGTGTGATTCATTTAATTTTTTTTCTCATTTAATATGTTTGTTCATTTAAAACATGGATTCAAAACAGTGGGAGACACGGATCATGAGAGAATAACATAAAATTAATTATTTAGTGCGTATGATGCAAAAGGCTAATAGCATATACAGTATAAAGCAAGTGCAAACATCAATAAAAGAAAAAGTCATCAGGCAAAAACATAAACCAAATCAGTAACTATGATGTAAAAAAGGCCTTGTAACATTTCAGTTTTTTTAAAAAGGTTTTTTTTTAGGTAGCTTTAGTAGCAGCACATGGATTTTCATCAAACTGTAACAGTTTGACTGGCAGACAGAAATAACCAGTAGTTTGCTATGGCTGGCCTTGTTCTCAATGATACAAATATGTCCACTGTTCAATTTCTATTAAAGAAAGAAACAGCAAAAAGCAGGGGGCTGATGTTAAAGAGGAAGTAAACCCTGATGGGTTTTACTTCCTCTTTATCACCCTGCAAAGTAAAAGCATAATAGGCTAGTATGCATCGCATACTAGCCTATTATGTGTCACTTACCTGCATTCAAAGCCTGCGCTGTCCCCGTTCCAGGCACATCCATGACTGCCCCTCTTCCTTCTGGGGGCCGCAGACTCCAGCTCTGTGACTGGTTGGAGTCGCATGACAATCGCGGCACAATGTCAGTGAAGAGACGGTGCGGCGGTCCGTTTTTTCACTGCGCATGTACGGATGACGTCGGCACATGCCAGTATAGTGTATATCTCCTAAACCTTGCAGGTTTAGGAGATATTCATGGAACCTACAGGTAAGCCTTATTATAGGCTTACCTGTAGGTTAAAGTGGTTGTAAAGGGTTTACAACCACTTTAACACCAAGCACAAAAACACCTTTATTAGAAGCAGCACACTTACATGTCAGAAATTGCTAATCTACCAGTGGATAGTTACACAGTAGGTTGAGACATCAGAACTGATCAGCTGAAGATACACAGAAGAAAATGGATGGCTACCAAGCATGCAGCAGAAGGGGCTCCAGAGCTCCAGTAGGTAGTATGGAGAGAAATAAAAGGTGGCATCTCCAGCTGCACTGTGAAGATGATGGCTGTCAGAATCCTATGGTGATGTCAGGAGGGGGCAAGGGGGTAAGAGGAACATGGCCCTCTTTATCAAATGCAAAGAGAAAGCCAGAAGCTAAAAGTTTAAATGGCCAGTGTGGAGGGCAAGGGGAAGGAGAAGGGAGGGGAAAAGCCCAGAAATCCAGCATTCTCAGCAATGTCACACTAGTACATTACACGGGCACATTATGGTAAGCAATCCACTAAGTGTAATCGGAAAAATGTGCATGAAACGTGTAACATTTCTAAACAACAATAATAGAATGACAAATATAAAAGTAAACAATGATAACATGACATATGTTTTAAAAAATAGAACAACTCCCCCCCCCCCCCTTTTTTGCTAACTGTATTAGCTATTTAGCCTTAATGTATGTTTCCCATGCATTTTAGGGGAAAGAAGTGTATTTTTTTTTTTCTTTAGTTTGATCGTAATTCCCCATTTTTCTTTTTCTTATCCCCCCGCAACCTCCTTTCCCCTTCCCTCTTCAGACCAAGTAGTATGATATATTTTTAGGTATCATGTATATTATTTACACCTACCAGGTCCCACTGTACTCTTTCTTCCACATTCATTGACATATAGTTGCTCACTATACCACAGTTTTTATATATTTTTATATTTTTACATATATGTCATTGTATCCTTTTTCCTTTTATATTTGTTCTTATAGTATAGTAAGGTTACGGGGGCATGGCCTGACGTCGGAGTGAACGGACGTGTCCCGGGAGACCTCCTCTTGACCGAGACACCATCCAGAGGAATCCTTCTCTCCTGCCAAAGGGTGAGAACCACCTTTACCCCAAAAAAACATCCCTACTCATTAGCTCTCATTTAAGCCTGAAATCGAGCGGATCGATAGCAGGGTCCCGCGCGGCCGAAAATCGAGGCCGCGGCTTTTGCGGCATACCCGAGCCGGACCACACAGTGAGGCTCCTAAAGCCTGGATGATCTATCCACCCACCCAGCTCACCTGATCACCCCCTGGGCCCCAACCAGCTTGGAAACGTGCCCTCCTAGCCGCAATACACCCTAATTAAAGGGGAAGGCCTAGTACGGACCCGGGATGGCGGGGTGAGAACCCACCGCGGCAGGCCGATGGACAAACACCAGCTACAGAGAGCCTCTCATAGACACTATCATGGGGAAAAAGACAGACACACCGCCTCAAGCCCGCTCCAGGTCGCCCAGGGACAGTGACTCGCAAAGTGGCTTCAATATACCAGAAATGTTCCGATCCCAACCGCGACAGAACCCGATATCAGGTAGGGCCTCTGCACCGAACACCCGGGCCCCCAGTCCCAATGTTACAGGACGTAACCTGAGACACGCTCACACAACGAGCCCCTGCCCTTCCCAACCGCTAAATCTACAAGATCTCCATGTGGTCGCGGAAGACATTAAAGCCACCCTAGCCACTGCAATTGCAGACCTACGGCACGATCTCCAGGCGAGAACTGCACGCATAGACAACATGGAAACTACCACGACCCGACATAGTGCAGAACTACAACAACTCCACTCCCTGTCACAAGTCCACGACTATCAGATCAGAGACCTTCATTGACGCATCGAAGACCTTGATAACCGGGGACGAAGGCACAATGTCAGGGTAAGAGGCATTCCTGAAACAGTAGAACCTACACAAATCACCCGGGCCACCATTTCCATCTTTAACGACCTTCTAGGTCGCCCACCGGAAACCCCATTGGAAATCGAACGACTCCACAGGGCCCTACGACCGAGAGGCAGGGACACCGACCCACCCAGAGACGTTATTTGCTGCCTGGTAAACTTCAAAGTAAAGGAAGAGATCCTATGACAGGCAAGGTTACGTCGCACACTCTTATTCCAAGGGACCGAGATAAAACGATTCCAGAACCTCTCGCCCATAACCCTGAAACACAGAAGGGATCTTCATCCATTATTAGACGTCCTACATACCAGAGGGATACAATACGGGTGGAAATTCCCCTTTTGCCTGTCGGCTTCTCGTCAAGGTCGCTCTGCCTATCTCAGGGTCCCAGAAGAACTTCCTGCCTTCTGCGACACTCTAGATATCCCTCGTGTAGCCGTTCCAGACTGGTACAGTGACTTAGGCAATGGGAACCTGCCCAGAAACACATCCATGGACCCCATTCCGGAGAGAGATGACTACCAACTACGTAGAAGAAGATCCCTGTCTCCCAGAGCCCATGGCCCACCAAGGGGCAGAAACGCAACCTGCACAAGCCCTACAGCCTCGCCAGTACACCAGCGACCACGCCAAGAAAACTGAGGCTCCCTTCCTCACCAGCCCCAAGACATCACTTCCAGCCTATTGATATCAAGATCTGTCGCTCTCGTATTTGTCTACTTCAATGAGAGCAACTTTTCCCTGACTAACAACAGCTTCTGACAATGGAACGATCCTACTTCCTCCTCAAACTCTGCCCCTAATGGGAACCCGCTCAAAAGAAGCTTGAAGATCTGCCCCACGCAAGACATGGACCTAGGGAGACTCCCCCCCCTTTTTTTTTCTTTTTTCTCCTCTTTTTGCCCTTCCCATGTCTTGCTGTGAGGAACACATGAGAGAACTCTAGGCACGATTCACCGCTTACAAAACCCGGGAACCTAGTCAGAACCCCCCCCCCCCCCAGTCACCTACCCCATGTCCTCAGGGAAGCCACATAAGATCAAAAACTTTGAGCAGCGAACAGACCTCCCACTTTAAATGGGAAGCAGAGACACCATATAACCCTCCTCGGCAGAGAACGCTCTCCTGTTGGATTAATATTCCCCATTGTTTGCCTAACTCAACAGCCCCAAAACCATCCCTCCTGCACCCCCTATCACTCCTACCTATAGACAAGGAACTCTAGATGCTGAAAATTACTCCAAAACTTGAGGTTTGATTGGTTATACACCTTTTTTAATGCTTAATGTCTCTCATCTCCCATCTCTTTTGCTAGATGCCTTCTTCTTCTTCTCTCTCTCCCTATGTTGCTTCTCCTCTCTCTGATTTCTTTTTTCGCAGATTGGGTAGGATGCCCCCCCCCCCGGAGCCCCCAGGGCCTAGAAAATCTATTGAAACAAAAAACGAGAACGGTCTGCAGATCCCATCCCCAGCAGAAGAACTACTTCCACACCTGTGGGCCTGTGACCTCCTCCGATCCATGTACAATGATCCATCTGACTAACTACATAACATAACACCAGATCCTGGGGACCTACCTCCGGGGGCGGACAAACTCCCCATCAGTTGGTTAGAAGTAATATCCGAAAATCAAGGTAACCTAACCATACCTCTCCAATGTCCTATCTAATTTATCTGTTCGTAGTTAGGAGGGACGGTTGCCCACCGGGACCTCGTTCCCGGGGGGCAAGTGGGCCCACAATATAGTAATACATACCACTAGGTCCCTGACGTACAGACGTTTCTCTGTGTTTCTCGCTGGTGGACCTGGCCCACGGGTATAGACATACCATCTTTTACTAAATTAGTCCCGCACCCTCTACCCCACTGCCCGCCCCACTCCTGTGGTTGTGACAACTACATCCTAACCAATCCAGAAATGCACCCAGGAGATATTTGTCACAATAAAACACCTCTTTCTGAAACCTCGTGCGCCAGGCTCCACCGAGTCGGACAAGTTTGTGTTCTGTTCCTAATGTCCCCCTTCTTTGACGGCAATACACCAAGGTGAATGACCCTACATGTGGGCAGACTATATACAGACCCCAGACCCACTTTACATAAGTTAAAGGATCGAGGCAACTCGAGCCATAATAGTGACCACCCAATACTGATCGATCAAACTATAACGGCCCCTCAGCGAGGTAAATACCGGACCCCCCAGACTGCTAGTTCAAAATACACTATATCAAACGACCCCTGATTAAAAAAAAAAAAAAACCCTTACGCAGTGCCCCTGGTAAGCTTAGTTAAGCCTATTCCCCTTTACCCAACCCAACATTACTCAAGAGGCCATGTTACATATCCCTCCTGTCTTTGTCCCTCGGTGAAGCGGAACCCAGTGCTCCTCTCGTATCCGCCAAACGACCTCAGACACCCCTCCACACAGCATTTGCCCTCGTCCCTGTCACAGGGGTACGTGGACAAGCTGAACCCCTCCAGACGACAACACAATTTTTGATAGTAGAGCCGACTACACGGCCTACTACTGGTAAACACTCTCCTACTACACTCCCCACACCCACCCCCACTTTCCCCCTCTTCTTCTCACCCCACTCTCTCCTTTTTTCTTCTTTTTTCTCTCCTCCTCCGTGCCGGGCTCCGTGGGTCTCCGCCGGACGGGCCTCCCGGGGACCTGGGTCATCGGAAAGATAAAAGATTCTTACCTCATCACTATAGATCCCAAACTGCTCAAGCCCGTTCACGCACACCTTCCAAGACTAAGCGAGTTGCTGCAGCAGACGCAAAACATAAACAACAATGCCGACGCCAACCCACACATCTGCCCAAACTCCTTTAAAGATAGTCTCCCTCAACGCCTAAGGTCTGAACACCCCAGAGAAAAGAAGCAAGGTCCTTGACCTAATGCATAAGCTTAAAGCTGATGTCGTTTTTCTCCAAGAGACCCACTTCAAGACTGACCACATCTCAAAAATAATGAACAGATTGTTCCCGACTGCTTTCCATTCTACCAATGCCCAGGCTAAGACCAAAGGTGTCACCATCCTCATCTCTAAAAATACCCCCGGCATCTCATAGACTCTCACCTGGACACGGAGGGGAGATATATCCTACTTAAAGGTCATATAGGCACAACCCCCTCACACTCGCAAACATCTACAGCCCGAACAAATCCCAAGTCAGTTTCTTCTGGAAAGTCACCCAGACGCTAACTGCATTCCAAACTGGTCTTACAATCTTCGGGGGGGGGACTTCAATGTAGCTCTCTACCCCCTACTCGACACGTCCTCCAACACTTCCTACCTCCCATTTCGAGCTCTATGCCAAATAAAAATACAGCTTCAGGATCTCCTACTCCACGACGCTTGGCGTACGTTGTTCCCCACCACGAAAGATTACGCGTATTTCTCCATACCCCATAACCGATATTCTAGAATTGACTATCTGTTTTTGTCACAAAAAGACCTCCCCCTTCTTAAACATGCATCCATCGAACCGATGACCATCTCGGATCATCACCCGATTACCATTACCCTGTCTCTCCCTGAGGAACGCTCGTTCACCAAAATATGGCAACTTGATTCATCCCTATTAGTAACGGACCCAGATAAACTACACATCCTAGAAAGCATCACAAAATACTTCCGAGAAAATAATACCCCAGAAGTTCACCCTCTCACCCAATGGGAGGCACATAAAAGTGTGATTAGAGGCCGCTTCTTAGCTCTTCACGCCTCTCGCAAAAAAGAAAAGCAAAAAATCACAGAAGACCTGACCCGTAAAATTTTTACCCTACAACGAGCCCATAAAAAGTCCAGATCTGACCAGGATTATAAAGATCTTACGCATGCGCGAGAGCTTCTCAGGGAGGAGATAGACCGTAAAACCAACCGAAAATTCATCCTAAACCATAAACTTTTCTATGAATTTGGCAATAAATGCGGCAATTTCCTGGCCAGAGCTATACAACAAAAAAGGGCTGCCTCACACATCCACACCATCAAAGACTCACACGGTAGAACATACACAAAAAACACTGACATCGCCTCCCAGTTTGAAAAATATTACCTGAACCTCTATAATCTCCCCAGATACAACACCTCTCCCGACGATCAAACTACGCACAAGACGGCCATTGAAGAATTCCTCCTCAAACATTGCCCGGCCCCAATAGACCCTGAAGAAGCCCAACTCTTTGAGATGCCTATCACGACACTCGAACTCAAAACCGCGTTGAAACAAACTAAGCCAGGTAAAAGCCCTGGACCAGATGGTCTCACATCAGCATACTATAGAACCTTTATCGATGCCCTATCCTCCCCATTTCTTTCAGCCTTCAACTCGATCCCAACCTCCACCCTCCCATTTAACCGCCTCTTGGAAGCCCACATCACAGTGGTCCCAAAAGCAGATAAAGATCCCACCTCAGTTACAAGCTACAGGCCAATTTCTCTACTGAACGTGGATATTAAGCTATTTGCAAAAATTCTGGTGAATCGCCTACTTCCACTACTCCCTTCCCTAATTAAGAATGACCAGGAGGGATTTGTCCCTGGTCTTGAGGCCAGGGACAACACGACTACCGCCATTAACGTACAACACTGGATACGTGTGAAAAAACTCAAGGGATTCTTTCTCTCCCTGGATGCGGGGAAGGCATTTGACAGGTTGGCCTGGAACTACATGTGTGCAACACTGAAACACATTGGAGTAGGGAATGTGATGTTTAACCTCATCATGTCCTTGTACACAACACCTACAGCCCAGGTTCGGGTAAATGGTCACCTGTGAAATGCCTTCTCCATACAAAACGGGACGAGGCAGGGATGCCCTCTCTCTCCCCTCCTCTTTGTCCTCACCTTAGAGCCCTTCTTAAACTATCTGCGTTCCACGAAAGAAATCAGGGGTATTGAAGTCCCAGGGAAGACTTACAAAGTTGCAGCATTCGCTGATGACTTACCCCTCTTCCTACAGGACCCGCATACCACCTTACCCAACTTAGTTAAAGCCCTCACAACATTCCAACGTATCTCTAACCTTAAAATAAATAGATCCAAATCATACGCGCTCAATATTTCCCTCCCTACAGATACAGTCACGCAATGCCAAAGAAACTTCCCCTTTCAATGGAAAGCAGTCGCAATTAAATACCTAGGAATTCACCTTTCCACCCACTCAAAAGAGCTTTTTAGCAGAAACTATCTCCCCTTGCTAAAAACAGTTACAGAAGACCTTAAAAAATGGGATAAACCCTATTTTTTCTGGTTTGGCCGTGTGGCCATACTGAAAATGAACGTACTGCCTCGTATTCTTTTTCTGCTGCAGGCAATCCCAATCTTACTCCCCCGAACATTCTTTGCGTCATTCTGTAAGTGCTGCTCCACCTTCCTTTGGAAACACAAACGCCCCAGGATTAAACAGACACAACTAACCAAACCTAAATCTAAGGGGGGCATAGGACTACCGGACCTTAAACTTTACTACTGGGCTTCCCACCTTACGAGAATCGTCAACTGGAACACCCACGGGGGAAACAAGAATTGGGTCCATATAGAAAATGCCTTCTCCCCGACGCCACTTAAATCAACACCCTGGATACCCGCACACACAGCTGCTCCCACTCTCAAACAACACCCCCTTATTGGCGCCACATTAAGGTGCTTCAAAGAGGTCTGCAGAAGAACAGACCTCTCATCCAACCTGGGCCCTCTCACTCCAATCAAACTTAACCCTGCCTTCCCACATGGAATGTCCAGCCGATTCTTGCAAGGAGTTTGGCCCCTTTACGACATGTACGCCTCCCATTTCTACAAAGATGGAGTTATGCTAAGCAGAGAGACAATCCAGACATGCGACCCAAACACTCCAATCGCGCCATGGGTGTATCTCCAGATCCGCCACTTTTTAAGAGACACTAACAGAGATTTAACACTCTCTAGACCCCTCACCCCCTTTGAAAGTCTCTGCTCCCAGACAACAACACAAAACCACCTGGTTTCTACGATTCACAATATGTTCTTTTCCTCAACTTGCCCTAGCTCGGGTGGAATGTGCTCAAGCTGGGAAAGGGACTTACAAACGACATTCTCGGATGAACAGTGGGAAAAAATGTTCACATTAGCTCACAAATGCTCGCTTAACGTTTCAATTCAAGAGAATAGCTATAAGATACTCACATGCTGGTGCAGAACCCCACAACTGCTACATAGATACAACCCTGCCATACCTGAAACATGTTGGAGATGCTCTAGCGAGCCTGGCACCTTACTTCATATCTGGTGGACATGCCCAGCAGTGCAACAATTTTGGACCCAGGTACATGACTTGACTGCGAAGATTTCCACATATCCCCTGGACCGCACCCCGGCACAAGCCCTCCTCCATCACACGACTCTTCCGATGCATGGGTATCGGAGGACTCTTGTAGCACATTTACTTAATGCTGCCAAAATGTGCATCCCCACACGATGGAGATCGTCACCCCCCCCACAATCCACAAATGGCTCTCCCGGGTCAACCGCATAGCAGAAATGGAAGAGCTAATACAGATTACTAAGGACTCTCCCTCCAAATTTTCCCGCACATGGGCATGCTGGACACACTTTAAAACCACGGAAGAATACGCTGCATTGACAACCCCCCGTTAGACCACTCTCTGACAACCTAGTAGGGACCCTGGGTGTGGCCCCCTGGGGGCCCGGCGGTGGGGACCTGGGAAGCCCGGACGGAGCACAATACCTGCTTAACCCTCCCACCCACCCTCCCCCCCCATTTCTCTCTACCTCTATACATCTCTCTCCCCCCTCTCTCTCCCCTCTTCTCACTCTTTCTCCGGAAACGACTGACCCTCATAAATCTCTGCATACATCTTCATACAAACTGAGATCCAGCCCTTACATCCCCTCACAACATCATCATATCATCTACAGATCCTCTACAGGACGCATGAAATGTCAACCTTAGGCCACCCTTCGCCCTCCCAAATGAAGCACAGACTGCTCCGGAAAAGACCCAGACCAAAACAGAACATAAGCGTGAACCCCTTCCACAGAATTCGAGGGCTCAAGTCCCTTCCCTTTACAGAAACAATACGGAGCAAAAAGCTACATTTACCCACAGCCTTATGATACCGCAAACGACAAGCTTGTTAAGACCAGATGGAGATTGCGTTGGGCAGACAATTCGTAGAGGCCACCGGACAATGGTGGTATGTTCAAGTACACAACACACTACGAGCTTTGTACTGTTATAATTAAGTCATATTGTAATAGATCCCATTTTGTATGTTACATACTCTTGACCTATGTTTGCCGAGTATATTGTACTGTCTATATACTTCCAATAAAATTTTTTCTAGAGGAAAAAAAAAGAAAGGTTACAAGATGCACGCATATTTTTTTTTACACTTAGTGGATTGCCTACCATAATGTGCCTGTGTATTGTACTTGTGTGACATTGCCGATTATGCAGCAGCTTGGTTTTTAGGCTTCTCCCCTCCCCTTCTCCTCCAACTTGCCTGCCCCACTGGCTATTTAAACCTTTAGCTTCTGTTTTTCCCTTTGCATTTGATAAAGAGGGCCATGTCCCTTGAAACATGTTATATATATATATATCTTCCTCCTGAAATCACCATAGGATTCTGACAGTTGTCATCTTCACAGTGCATCTGGCAATGCCACCAGTCCTTTCTCTCTAGAGCCCCTACTACTGCAGGCTTGGCAGCCATCCATTTCCTTTGTGTATCTTCAGCTGATCAGCTCTGGTGTCTCAACCTACTGGTGTACTATTCACTGGCAGATATGTGATTTCTGACATGTAAGTGTGCTGCTTTTAATAAAGGTGTTTTTGTGCTTGGCATTAACCTCAGCGCCCTGCTTTTTGCTATTTCCTATTTTATGAAATGATTCTGCCCAGATCTTACAGGAGCTGCAGAGGTGAACCCCATTCCATCCATACATCCATCCATCTACTCTTCATTCATCCATCATCCATCCATTCATCTACTCTTCATTCATCCATCATCCATCCAGCCATCTATTTTTTTATCCACCACTCTCCCTTTCATCTACTATTGCTATAATTGATATTATACCACAGACTTTTAGTGTGTTTATCCATGGACTAATTAATGTATCATTACTTTGGACAGAGGAGCACTGGACAATTTGTGGACATTTTTACACTTTTCTTTGTTTCAATTTCTATTAGAATCTCTTTAACCACTTCAGCCTCGGAAGGAATTTCTGACCAGGCCATTTTGTGTGATACAGAACTGCGTCACTTTAACTGACAATTGCGGGGTCATGCCGCGTTGTACCCAAACAAAATTGATGTTCTTTTTTTCCCACAAATAAAGCTTTCTTTTGGTGGTATTTGATCAACTCTGCATTTTTTATTTTTTGCGCTTTAAACAAAAAAAGAGCAACAATTTTGAAAAAAAAATATTTTTTTTTACTTTTTGCTATAATACATATCCCAAAAAAATTAAAAGAACAGATTTATTCATCAGTTTAGGCTGATGTATATTCTTCTACATATTTTTGGTAAAAAAATCACAATATTGATTGGTTTGCGCAAAAGTTATCTCATCTACAAACTATGGGTTAAATTATGGACTCTCATTTTTTCTTATTGTTTGTACTGGTAATGGCATCGATCTGGGATTTTTAGTGGACCTTCGACATTGCAGCAGACAAATCTGACCCCAAATGATAGTTTTTGGGGACCAGTGACATTATTACATTGATCAGTGCTATAAAAAGGCAGTGATCGATGTAAAAGTGACACTGGCAGGGAAGGGGTTAACTCTAGGGGGCGTTCAAGGGGTTACCTGTGTTCCCTCCCCATGTTCTAACTGTAGGAGGGGTGGGCTTACTAGGACATGACAGAGATCACTATTTCCGAACACAGGGAACATTAGATTTCGGGGGTCTGCCTTGTTTACAACGGCATATCTTCGCTCTGTCGCTGTACCCAGCGATCGCAGGTCACGGCGGACAGCGCGCGCCCGCTATACCACATGCATAAACTGATGTACAGGTACTGCAGTTCGCGCTAGCTGACCAACTTGCCGCAGTATATCTGAGTGAGCTGGTCGGGAAGTGGAAGATTGCAGAGGCTACAGTAGTGTAAAACTGGCTAGCAGCAGAACATTTTAAATGAGAGTGAATTGCATGAAATGTACTAGGTAAAAAGACTGGCTAGCAGCAGGACATTTTCATTGAGAGAGAAATGGCCAAAAAGGCAGTACAGGCAGGTGTAACTACAAAAATTAGTTGTCCTTAGATGATAGAGTAGTATAAAATTGTCCATGTTTGAACTAATGCAAATCTGTCCCGCTGATGGCCATTTATTAGGAAGAGAATTAAAAAGACTGCAGCTGATACAACAGTGTAAAATTGGACAATGTAGTAGGAGAATTACTACAAAGTTAGGATACTTCAAAATTAGACAGTAGTGCAAAACTGACCAGAAGTTGGACAATTTTAACAAGTTGCAAACTCTGGACATGCTACAGATGACCCAAAAAATGGCAACATTGTACACAGAGTGTGTGCAGCACATCCAGTCCCTTTGCCCTGCTACTGGGACCCCCCATCCAATATACAGTAATTGTTGGCTGTGTTTAATCCAAGCTTTATTACTATATACTCAGATAATAAGTTGGCAGCTCAAGCTGTTGAAAAAGCAGTGTGAATTAATGTTTATAAACAACACTGCTCCAGACTGTGATTATACAAAGATACAATGTAACATATTGTTACGTTTGTATCATTCTGTTCATTCATCTGCAAATCAAAGAGATGAACTTAGATCTGCAAATAATGCCAGTTAAAGCAACCTGGTAAAAAAAAAAGTTTCTTTTTTTAATAAAATCCTCTGTTTAACCCCGTATTAACCCTTAGTTTACTCTAATCAGCCCTAATTAACTCCTTAGTATCCTTCTCTCTTCAACTAATATTTTCCTGCTGTTTTTTTGTTTGTTTCTATTTTATTAACTATTAATATTTGAACTTATTTGTTTTTGCTTTGGTCCCTAAGGGGTGAACAGGTGCGAGAGGTGACATGGTTAATTAGGGATAATAGGCCTTACTGATATAAATATTCTTTTATCTATAGGGTAATAGTAGTGCAATAATTGTGAGTGATTTATTGTGAGGTGGCACTATTTTCTTTCAAATGATGCAAGGCATTCTGCGAATAAAAGGCAGCTCTAAGAAACAGAAATCATTAACAGGTGAACGTGTCTTTTTGACAAACCGAGCTTAACAAAAAAGACCTATCAACATAAAATTAAAAATTTTTTTTACACAAAATGAAAATACCACCCCTGAAACAAAAACTCAGCAGCTAAAAGTGACGAATGACCGCAAATCAAGTACAAAAAAAAAAAATTAAAGACAAAAAAGACCCTATACTAAAAACAAAAGAGGCAAAGGGAGTTAATAGCCCAAATAACTCACTATCAGAATTAACTAAAGCTTTCTGCCTGACAAAATTCTTCCTATACTGTTTGTCAGCTTTCCCTATTCATAAAAAGGCTCCATGCACACTGGGCTTAAAAAAAACTTCTGTTCTCTTGGCAATAAAGAACACTCATATAGAACATCTCTTGTACAAAGTTTAGACGAGTTTAGAAGAGTTTTACATTTTTTCTGCCAGTAAGCTCCAATCAGAAACACGAACCAGAAGAGTTTTTTTTCCTGCCTCTAAACGTTGAGCTCAAAATACGCCTGTAATCATCTAAATGTGCACGGACACATAGGATAACATTGAGCTGCTTCTACAGGCAGAACCCAAAACTCCTGTAGAAGCAACGTTTTTTAAGCCAGCATGAATGGAGCCTAAGGGGGCTGGCATAACCAAAAGCTCATATATTAGCTCATCTAAACCTACTAGGCATAATTCAACGCCCATGACCCTGGGTGAATCTGACCATAAATTCAATGGGACCATGAGGTCTACCTACCTGTATGGCTAAAAGTATGTAAAGCCATGGAAAAGCCTTATGGAAAGCTTTTTCTTAATATATATAATTTGATCTGTGTGTAAACATGCCTGACAGGTAAAGGGGAATGAGGACAAAGGAGAGATCAGCCAAGAGTGATGTGTTGCAGTATATACTTTGATTCAAGCTGTTTTTTAAGATTAAAATGTGACTGCAATTTGGTCATTTGTTTCAGATTTCATCCTGAAGTATACACATCACAAGACTCCTTGGTGATCAGTGTTTGCTCCTGCTGTTGTTATATCGTTTTATTGATAAATTGTTACTTTGACATTATGTTTGAATCTGTCAACAAAGGGTTATCATGTTTCTATGTCAGTTAAAAAAGCAGGGATGCCTGAAAAATCGCAATCTTAAAAACAATACAGGCGGTCCCCGAGTTACAAACATCTGACTTACAAACAACTCCTACTTCCAAACGGAGGGAGACAAAATGAAGTGAGAGGAAATATACCCCTAGGAAGGGAAATTCACTCCTGCAAGAGTTATCATTTGAAGAAGGTGTCTCCACTGATGCTTTATCACCAATCCTTGTTTTCACAACAACCCAACATTTTCAAAATCCAAATGTCACAGGGACAGAGAGTGAGGGGAAATCTTCTGAACAGGGACACAGACAGCAAAACCGACATTACATTTTTTTTTGGCTGGAGCTACACTTAAAAAATGTACCTGTTCCAACTTACAAACAAATTCGACTTAAGAACAACCCTACAGACCCTATCTTGTTTGTAACCCGGGGATCACCTATATATATGTTCTGCAATTCGTAAATCCTGTGTTGTTACTTTCTATTGTTACTTTCAATTACAACCTCCTAGACATTTTTTTATGAAGGAACTCCACCTCAATAAATCATGTCATGCCTGTCAGCTGAATTTGATCTGTGTGTAAACATGCCTGACAGGTAAAGGGGAATGAGGACAAAGGAGACATCAGCCAAGAGTGATGTGTTGCAGTATATACTTTGATTCAAGCTGTTTTTTATGATTAAAATGTGACTGCAATTTGGTCATTTGCTTCAGATTTCATCCTGAAGTATACACATCACAAGACTCCTTGGTGATCAGTGTTTGCTCCTGCTGCTATTATATTGTTTTATTGATAAATTGTTACTTTGGCATTATGTTTGAATCTGTCAACAAATGGTTATCATGTTTCTATGTCAGTTAAAAAAATCAGGGATGCCTGAAAAATCGCTACTGTGATATACTCATGTTTGACCAATAAACTTTATTTATTTTAGGTTATTTTGTGCTACAACTACTTTAGTACTTGTTGTTTTTTCTTAATAAATATCCACTGTGACAGTGCTATGCTTTGGATCTCAATGGTGCAGGATGAGGGGCTCCAGGATGTCTATTATGAATGGACAAAACTGGAGTCCTGAAGCTTTGAAGAGTCTTGGGTGGTATGAAACATTCAACCCTGTGTTCACATTTTTTTTTTTTAAAATATATTTATTACTTTTTAACAAAGTGCAAAGTACAAAAGTCAGCGGTATCACGAGAACATGGATGATACATAGCAGTACAGAATAATGGGCTTTACTGACATATTGGGGCAACCGTTAAGTAGAATAAAGCATCTGTAAGGTACCGGTACGGTGTATTTAGGTTGGAAGTAGAAGAGGAGGTTAGGATTAAGACCATTTTTCCATCAGTAAACACATGTTATGATTAGGGCTTTGACTTACAAAGTCAATTGGTTTCTTACAGATATAGTAAGTCAGAAGGCCATAATCATGTCTATTTGACAGAAGGTCAGGGGTAGGGGAGGGGGTCCAGCGTGATCTCATACTCAAAAGGATAGGAGCAGAACGGCTGGTAAAAGAGTTGGCGTTGCAAGACGGGGATAATGCGGTCTTGCTGGTTTAGGAATGAAATGTGGTGCTTGGGTGATCCCCTTGATGCGTAAGGGAGGTGTAACTCGTGGAATGCCAGGGGGCCATAGGGGTAAGTATTTTGAGATTTCCCAAAGTGCCCATGAGGTCCGCCTTCAGATACCAGTCGGTGTACCGAAAGGGTACCATATAACATTGAATTTCCTCGGGGGGGAAGGAGGACTCAATGTATTTCCTCCATCTCGAAAAGAAGCGCTTCGAGGAATTGAGGTCCTGGGAGGTGGCACCCAGCCATTCAATGCGAAAAAGGTTTTGGATGGCTATTTTGACTTGGGGCAGGGATGGTGGATCTGAGCTGATCCATGCCTGCGTAATAATTCTGCGAGCTGCCAGGAGACACAGGTGAACCCAGTGAGGTATTGATGAGCTTGGGGGAGGCGTGTCAGTGGGAGGTGGTGTGCGGTTCTAGGATCACCCTATGGCATTTTACGCGAGGGAGTAGCAGAGACTTTTTACCTCTCTTTGTGTTAAATTTTAACGTGTATCCCGTATGAAGGGAAAGATGGTATTAGGCCTCTCGGGTAGATGGGGTTATACGGGGACCACGAGTCGGGGGTCTGGATGTGATGATGTATCTAAAACCTCAACGGGATTCTATTGCGAAAAGACGCTGGTTCAGGATGAGATGCAATTATTTGAAGAGTTTGAATGGTAAGGGTTCCTGGAGTACGAGACATAAAAGTCGATGGTGTGTGGTGGAGGGTGACTGTGCGGAGGGGGTTCGAGTAGTTA
>BLSH010316227.1:812376-856209 GCA_018402905.1 Glandirana rugosa | reverse complement strand
GACAGTTGCTATATATTTTTATGAAGATGCACAGTGACAATTATTCTACATATGCCATGGAAAACATTTTTTATTTGTAAGTGGTAAACGGATTTAATTGAAAATATGACAAATATTATGGTCAGTAAATGCAATACATTTTTGCTGTTGTTCAGGATATGAAATATTGGAGTAATTGGCTGCCCACTATTAAATTATATCAATCTGCATGGAACAATAAAATCTAGGGAGTTGGGTGGTCAGATATATAAATGATGACACAACATTGTTGAACTTATCTTTTAATCATGTTGCTTAATATATTCTATTTATTGAAAAAACTGAATACATTTCTGGACTAATGATTTATTAAAAATCAACTAAATGTAATAACTGGTGCTGTGGGGGACAAATGGTCTGCATTTATTACTTCTGATACTCTTTTCAGTGGATGTGTTTTAAATCATTTATACGTAGGAATACACTCAACAAGATTTATTTTACACGTCTTACATTTTACTACTTTTTTCCATATACCATGAATTCTCTGTTCCCCAAACTTTGCTTACTTGTGGTCCACCGTCACAAGCATAACAGTGCAGGAGTACTACTTTCTACTATGTCTTCTGGTCCACTTTCATGTTATTTTTCTGTTTTGCATTGAAGTGCATTAGGTTGTTATTGTTTTGCAGTATATTAACATTTGGTGAACATTTGGGCCGTTACAACTTATTTACTAATGTGATTTGGGATCTTTCTCGGTCCTTCCCTTCCTGTTTAGAGCTAGTTGGCTTAGTCCTAGCTAGACCCTCTCCACTTCTTCCATGTTTCCTCAGCCAATGTTAGTTATTAACAGAAATGGCTTAGGAAAGATATTTTATACTTACACTTCAAAAAACTGGATAAAAAACATCCTTTGTACTGCAAATAGCTGAAGTTAAATTGCCGTGGATTCAAATTCTGCATCTTATTGAAGAGTTATGCTGCCTGTGGATGGTGCCAAGTCAGCAGGTTACCATACTGTCAGACAGACTGGGTCTAAGAAGGGATGTCAATGCATAAAGTGGCATTTGAACCAGACTTTATTAAATATTCCCACCCACCTGCACTACCAGCACCTAGGTAGGATGTTAAGACCTTTACAATATCCACTGAAACACACACAAACCCATAAAAATCCCAATCCCTGCAAGGTCCTTTCTACACTGAGTGGAATGCCACATGTGGTTTGTATCTCATAGTTTGGTAAACACCGGCCTATGGAGTGGTATTATATAGGGTGGTGCAGTCTTTAATTCACAGTGTAAATGTAAATAACTTTAGGATGAGTGACTCATTTCCTTTATAAAATGGTTGCTTGGAAAAGGGATCCCTTTATACTGCTAAACACAGAGTTCTGAAGCAATGACAGGATTTAAAGAAATGTAAAAGTTTTGGAGTTTTAACTTAACCACTTCAGCCCCGGAAAGATTTCCCATGTTAGGACCAGAGCACTTTTTGCGATACAGAACTGCATCTCTTTAACTGGCAATTGCACGGCCGTGCGACGTTATACCCAAACAAAATTGACGTCCTTTTTTTCCCATTAATAGAGGTTTCTTTTGGTGGTATTTGATCACCTCTGTGTCACTTCTGATCACTGCTATAAACAAAAAAAAAGCGACAATTTTGAAAAAAAAAACAATATTTTTTACATTTTGCTATAATACATATCCAAAAAATATTTAAAAGAAACAAATTTATTCATCGGTTTTGGCCAATTTATATTCTTCCTCATATTCGTGTTAAAAAAAATTGCGACCGGCATGTAATGATTGGTTTGCGCAACGGTTGTAGCGTTTACAAACCATGAGAATTGATTTATGGTGTTTTTACAATTTTTTTAAACTAGTAATGGTGGTGATCCGCAATTTTTATCTGGACTGGGATATTGCAGCTGACACGTCGGCATTTTTGACACTTTTTTGGGACCAGTGACATTTATACAGCGATCAGAAATTTAAATAGCCACTGATTACTGTATAAAAACAAATACAATGTTGCAATCAGTGCAAATAACAAATAGTATACAATGTTGCAAGCTGAACACTTATGATCTTTCACTCAAAATCAGGTATCATTTAATGAAAAACAACAAAGTGCAGCGCAAATGACAGTTCCTAGGATAAGTCCATATTATAAGAGGACCACAAGTCCCAGAAGGTAAGAATAGATGTTCAGCATGTATGGGAAATAAGGAGGTTCTCAAAAACATGAAGTGACACTCCCTCCACCTCCAAACAATCAGCTGCGCTCACCTCCAATCATACACCCCTGAACTAACAGGCAGTCATATGAGCAGTATTCCTCATGAGGAATTGGTTAAGTCTGTTGTACTGGATCCCTTAGATGTGAAATCTCAGGTGCTCAGCATCAAACCCAGATAGAAATAAAAATAAACAATCTAAGAGCTCTCCATATGTAAGCATTCAAAGGTTTGTTAAAAATATCCTACTCACATTTGACAAATAAAATTCACACATAAACATTGTTTCTGCCACTAAAAAGTCAGCGTTAACCAAAAACTGGACAAAGTGAGGGGCTTTACCGATACAGTGCTAATAAAAAGTATTCACAACTCACCACCTTTGAAATGTTTTTATGTTTTATGGTCAAAGAAAATGAGCCACTGTGGATTTTTTTTTTTACTAATTTATAGGGATGAGCTTGATGTTCGTGTCGAACGAGTGTATATATATATATATATATATATATCTATATATATCTATATAGATATATATATATATACACAGTCTAGTATATATATATATATATATATATATATACACAGTCTAGTATATATATATATATATATATATATATATATATATATATATACGCACAGTGTACTATATATCAGTGTACACTGTACATACGGTATATAGTATACTTGGCGTGGTGTATCAATATATACATACAGCATATTGAGTGTGCACTATATATCTGTACATATGGTATATAGTACACTTGACGTGGTGTATTAAACTATATACAGTTTTTAACCCCCTAACCCCCAGAGCTTTTCTTATATTTGTTGTTTACAAGTTAAAATCAGGGTTTTTTTTTATAGAAAATTACTTAGAACCCCAAACATTATATATTTTTTTCACACCCTAGAGAATAAAATGGCAATCATTACACATCCTTTTTGTCATACGGTATTTGCGCAGCGGTTTTGGGGAAAAAAATCACTTTTTTGAGTTAAAAAATAAGACAACAGTATAGTTAGGCAAGTTTTGTATATTGTGAAAGAGGATGTTATGCCGAGTAAATAGATACCATACATGTTATGGTTGAAAATTGCACACACTCGCAAAATGACGACAAGCTCCAGTACTTAAAAATCTCCATAGGCGACGCTTTAAAAAATTTTTAACGGTTACCAGGTTAGAGGTGCAGAGGTCTTTTGCTAGAATTATTGCTCACACTCTGGCAATCGCCGTGATACCTCACATGTGTGGTTTGAACACCGTTTTCATATGTGGGCACGACTTACGTATGCGTTTTCTTTGCTGAACTCGCGGGGACGGTGGCGCTTTAAAAATTTAGTTTTTATTTTTTTATTCATTTTCTTTTATTTTTTCTTTTAACACTGTTCCTTTAAAATAAAAATATGATCACATTTATTGCTATCACAAGAAATGTAAACATCCCTTGTGATAGTAATATATGGTGACAGGTACTCTTTATGGAGGGATGGGGGGTCTGAAAGACCCCCCATCCCTCCTTTACACTTCACAGTATTCAGATCGCCAAAAACGGCGATTCTGAATGCTGTAATTTTCTTAAAACCGGCGCCGTTAGCCTCAGAGTAAACCGGAAGTGACGCTGTAACGTTGCTTCCGGAAATATATGATGGAGTCCCGATCGAAGCCGATTTCGGCTTCCTCAGGGACTCCATACAACCGGTGGATATGCCGGATCAGAGCTCTGGTCTCCTGGTGGGACGGAAGGCCAGAGAAGAGCGGCGGACGGTGTCAGGAGGGAGGATGTCCCCTCCCGCTGCCTGGGATAACGACCGAGTGGCTCCCGAGCTGGATCGGCTGTTATCAATGGATAGCCGGTCATCTGCTCTAAAAAATGGTACCTGGGTATAGCCTGTAGCCACAGACTATACCCCGATACTTCCACTTAAAGCAGCCACCATTTATAAACAGAGATTCGCTTTAAGTGGTTACACTAATTTACAAAAGCGGGGCCCGTTCCTGCGCCAACAAAAGTAACTGCAAGGGGTTACAGTGTTCTGGCACCGACAACACCCAAGGCCCAATTTTTAACCCCCTGTTTGACTGGGGCATGTCATCACAATTTTTAACAACTCAATGCAAATCGCTGTTTATAAACGGTGGCAGCTTTAAGTGGATGTATCGGGGTATAGCCTGCAGCCACAGGCTATACCCTGGTACCGTTTTTTAGAGCAGGTGGCCGGCTATCCAGTGATAATGGCTGATCCGGCTCGTAAGCTACTCGGTCTTTATCTCAGGGAACGGGAGGGGCTACCCCCCTCCCGCCACCGCCTGCCGCTCTTCTCCGGTCTCCTGTCCCACCAGGAGACCGGAGCTCAGATCCGACACTTCTGGCTGATGTGTGGAGTCCCTGTGCCCTGTGGAAGCCGGAACTCCTTTGTACATTTCCAGAAGCAACATCACAACGTCACTTCTGGTTTACTTGGTGGCAAACGGCGCCGGTTTTAAAAAAATGACAGTATTCAGAATTGCAGTTTTTGGCAATCTGAATACTGTGAAGTGTAAAGGAGGGATGGGGCGTCTTTTAGACCCCCCCATCCCTCCATAAAGAGTACCTGTCACCATATATTACTCATATATTACTATCAGAAGGGATGTTTACATTCCTTGTGATAGCAATAAAAGTGATCAGATCTTTTTTTAAACAAACAGTGTTAAAAAATAAATGGCATAAAATAAATAAAAATGTAAAAAAATAAAATTTAAAGCTCGCACAGCAAAGAAAACGCATACATAAGTCATGCCCGCATATGAAAACGGTGTTCAAACCACACATGTGAGGTATTGCCGCGATCGCCAGAGTTTGAGCAGTAATTCTAGCAAAAGACCTCCTCTGCACCTCTAACCTGGTAACCGTTAAAAAATTTTAAAGTGGGGGCGTGTCCGGCCGGCGAGACTGATGGCCACTCTTCTGTGAGGCTCCTGACATCCCCAGCTATAAGCCGACATCACCATGACCCTACTGACAGCATTCACCCACAGAAGTGTACCCGAGACACCACACAGTGATTATATCCCGCTGCAGAAAAAACTCAGACTGGCTGCAGAAGCTCACAGATTTCTTCCCGGCACACGGCCCACACTCCAACCAAGAGGGCGCCGGCCCCGCAGCGGAGCATGCTGCAGCTTCCACAGACAGAGGGAGAGGCGATCCAAGACCACAGACTGGCCTTCCCTCTATATGAGGGTGACCCTGGTGAGTCCTGTCCCCCACGGTACGCAGCCTTATGAAATCCAGGCCCCACATGGAAGACCCAGAACACGATCCGATCGCGGATCCAATCACAGATCCGATCGCTGCACCCACACGTTCGTTTCCTCATCCATTGAAAATATACCTGCCACAGACCAACCAATCACAGAGGTGGTAATGAAGAGCATGCTGATATCATTGCGACAAACCCTTCACTCTGACATGTCCACAGCCCTTATCCCTATAAAGCAAACTGTGCAAGAGCATGACATGAGAATCTTACATATGGAAACTAAAATAAGTGAAATATGCACAGCCCACAATAACATTGTGGATGCTCACACTGATCATGAGACTGAACTACAACAATTGCGCCTTAAAATAGCCAACTTAGAAGACCGTTCCAGATGGAACAACCTTAAACTCAGAGGCAATAACACCCAACGCACTAGTTCATCTTCAACGCACTGAGCCGATCCCTCACAGACCTGGAATTGGCAATTGACAGGACTGACAGAGTACCCAAACCGGACTTCCTTCCAGCCTCTGTGCCCAGAGACGTCCTGGCACGGATGCGGTTTTATCATGCCAAAGAAAAAGTCATGCTGGCAGCTAGAAGCAACCCTTCACTACCTGAACCCTACACCGGGACTAAGATAGACACAGACCTCTCTAAAGCAACACTGCAAAATAGGAAAAACCTATCTACCATTACAAAGGCTCTCCGAAATCACAATATAGCCTATCAATGGGGATTCCCCACCAAAATCACAATTAAAAGACAAGGCAAGTCCCATACTGTCAGGAGTCTGGAGTCAGGTCTAGCCCTACTCAAGGAATGGGGAATTATACCAATACCGGATCCCTCCCCACCTCCACGACCTACACAAAGCATGGAGACCTACGAAAGGATGCCCCAGTCCAACGCTACTAGAAGCCGGGGACTTATAGCCTCCTTGGTTTACTAGTTCCAGATCTCCCTTATTTCCGTTCATTACGTTAATGACATGGGTGCTCTTACCCCCCACGTTTAGGAAAGTATCAAGAAATGCTACCGATGTTCCTTGCTTTTTCTTCTTAATTTCCCCCTGGTTCTTCCCTCTGCCACATAACCTAACCCATCCAATGTTCCACAAGATAGCATTCACTCTAAGATCTTGAGCATCTATGAACAATCAGTACCTAAGACGCTGCTCATCCAGATCACCTGGACTTAGCTAACACCACGAAGAATGAAGCCCATCCTTCTTAACATCGCAAATAGACCACCATCCTTACATAAAACTACACACCTACTAGTACCTCTTCCTAAGGTGTTTAGATGCCTCTTAAAATCATGACTTTTAATGTACGGGGACTGAACTCACCATTCAAGCGTGCATCCTTGTTTAAAGAGGCCTATTCACTTAAACCGGACATTCTCCTAATCCAAGAGACTCACTTTGCTGCTGCTAAATCACCTACCCTGTACCTGAAACAATTTCCGTGCATCTTCTCTGCCACAAACCCTCGGAAGAAGAATGGTGTGCTGACAGTTATAAAGAATACAGTCATATTCCAACTCCATTTGGAAATAGCAGACCCTTTGGGCAGATATCACATCCTCATCTGCGACATCAACCGGATCACATTCACCAATGTTAATGTATACGCCCCGAACACTAAACAGCTCAGATTTTGCAGAAGACTGCTCAAAAATATTCTTGACCTCAAAAAAGGCAAACTTATCATCGGTGAAGACTTCAACATTATCGGCAACAACACCCTGGATTCCTCAAACTGCAAAAGAGCACCCCACCAGACTCTAAATCAATTACTCCACTATCTTGATTTGTATGACATTTGAAGATGCGAGCGCAGCACTGAAAGAGACTATTCCTATTACTCCCCACCTCACCTTTCATACTCTCTAATCTATTTCTTCATTACAGATAAATGGACCCTACAGTCAATAACCTCATCCCAAATCGCTACAATAACATGGTCGGACCATGCCCCGGCATCAATACAGATTGGAGAACCTACCAAATCCACCACTGCCAGACTTTGGAGACTAGATTCATCCCTTTTGGCAAGACCTGAGCACTGTCAGACAATCTCTCATGCCCACTCTCTCTTTTTTCAAACAAACTCTTCCCCGGACATTTCCATTCCCATCTTGTGGGCCACCTATAAAGCCTATATGAGGGGAATACTGATACAATTGCAATCCAAACTGAAGAGCCAGAGGAGAAAGCAAATTGAAGAGGTCCTACATTCAATTAAACAAAAAGAAACCCATAACAAACAAAACCCCACCCAAGCACAAGCGGAATCCCTACAGCAGGATAGACATAAACTTTGTTCCTTCCTAACATATCAGATTGAATATAACCTGAAAAAAAATGAATCCAACTATTACTCTCTAGGCAACAAAGCCAATTCCATACTAGCAAAATCAGTCAGACACTAACGCCTAAAAACGAAAATTAACGCAGTCTACCACCCCACTTCTAAAAAGCTCCATACAAATCCTGCAGATATTGCTGACGCATTTGGGGCTTTCTACCAAGCCCCATATAATCTCAAAGATGATGAAAATACACCCCAACCCACTCCACTAGCGATACAGGAATTTTTGAGAACCACTAGCTTACCCTCTCTCACAGAGACTCAAATACAATGCATCTCTAAACCTTTCACCCCCCAATAAATAGAAGAAACCATTAAAACTCTCCCACTCCACAAATCCCCAGGAGGAGATGGCTGTACCAATGAATTTTACAAGCAATTTGCAACCAATATATCACAGCATCTTGCCGACCTCTTCAATTTTGCTGCATCCTCTGGCTCCTTTCCTAAAGAGATGTTACAATCTGTCATTACAACAATACCCAAGCCCGACAAGGATCCCCAGGAAGTACAGAACTATAGGCCTATTTCCCTTATCAACACAAATATCAAAATATACGCCAAAACCCTAGCTAGAAGACTTATCCCTCTGATACCCATCTTGATACATCCTGACCAAGTGGGCTTTGTCCCTGGATGACAAGCCCCGGATGCTGCAAGAAAACTACTCTCCCTTATCTATGATCTAGAACATAAAAAAAGCCTTCTCTTTTTCTCTCCTTAGATGCAGAGAAGGTGTTTGATAGAATTCACTGGGGATTCTTATGGGAGATACTACAGAAACTAGGATTTAAAGATTGGATCAAAGACGTCATCATGGCCCTTTACTCATCTCTCTCTGCAAGAGTCCTGACAGATGACATGCTCTCAAAACCCTTTAACATATTCAATGGGACACCCCAGGGGTGCCCCCTGTCCCCCATAATATTTGCCCTCTTAATAGAACCCCAGCATCCAAAATTTGATCAGAGCCCATAATCTCAGGCATCCCATACCATCATGTTGAGCAAAAAATCAGTCTCTTTGCAGACGACATAATCCTCCTAGTCACTAACCCAACTCAATCCCTCCAATATATTTACCAAATTCTAACCCAGTACACTCAAATATCCTATTATAAATCAAATGTCCCTAAATCCTTAATCCTCAACCTGCACATACCTCCACATATCCAATCAACGCTAAAACAAAGTACACTTTCACATGGACCCAAAAATCCCTCCCATATTTAGGAATCAACCTCACCCCAAACACTGCCCAACTACGAGATATTTCTACAATCCCTCCCAAAAGAGCTAAATTCACTACGCACAAAGGGCATCTCGAAACTAGGCCGTATAGCTACTGAAAATAGTGAAAATGTTTATACGTCCCAAACTATTATATCTTTTTAGAACTCTCCCTATCCCACTCCCAAAGAATTTTTTTCAAATTGCCCAAAAACATATAAGTCAATACATCTGGGAGTCTAAACACCCCAGATGCGCCTCACATCTTTTACACAGACCAATGAACAAAGGAGGAGCTGCTCTACCACATGTACATACGTACTACATAGCATCCCTACAAGACCAATTATACTATTGGTGCCATCCCTCCAAAAGAAGACTTGGTCCCTGATGGAAACACTAGCCCTTCACCCCCTAACTTCATACCTCCATCTACTATTAACCTGCAACCTCCCCGAACATAACATCTCCAATCATCCAAGCATTAAAGCATCCCAAGTAGCCTGGCCACTCTTAATCTCCCACAATGCAGAACCATCTAAATTCATACAACTCATGATGGAACTCCTTAAAGGAATTATACCCAATCTAAACATTACCCCCTGGATAAACTGCAAGATTCACCTTCTTCAACAGATATATGATAAGGGAAACCTAATCCCGTGCCGCACTCTACAAAAAGAATATGCCTTACCAGCCTCTGAATATTTCACATACATAAGAATCTCTCATTACTTGCGCTCCTGCAAAATCTCCACTGAAATCCCCATCGCAATTAAAATACTTAAATTCTATGAATCCCCACGGTACAAAGGCCATGAAATCTCCTTCTTCTACACATTCCTTAGTGAACAAATATTCCCAATTAGAACTCCATCACTAGGAAAGTGGGAAACAATATTGAACCAACAACTGCCAGACGACTCCTGCCAAAAAATACTAACCTATTCTGCCAAAACATCCCGCTGCTGGAATCACTGGGAATGATACTTAAAAATACTCCACATGTGGTATCTCACACCATTAAAACTCTCAAAGATTTACCCTAATATCTTCCCACATTGCTGGCGCCAATGTGGCAATAAAGGCTCACTCATCCACATAATAGCGGAAATAACAGGCCACGTTATTAATCCAGACCCAAAAATAGCCCTACTACATATTGGAATAGAATCCCTTCCTCCAATTTCAAGACATTATTATTATTATTCATATCCTCTATGCAGCAAAATTAAACATAACTAGGAAATGGAAAACCATCAGCACACCTAGCATAACAGAAACAATTGCAGAACTTAACCACCAATACGACATGGAAATAAGATTTGCGCTAAGTGACCTCACGTATAAAAAATGTCTCCAAAAATGGGTTTTATGGACCCAAAACCCCAAATGTATAATCCCCTGATGACATACTCCAAACCATAAATGAATGCTTACAGTGCAGCTATTTTAACACTCATCCCTCAACTACTCCATCAACCACCCTCCCCTACTCCCCTTGTCCCACCCCCACCAACCAATCCTCCTTGAGTTCCCGTCCCTAAAAAATAACACTAAATTGTCTTTTATATGGATATGCACCTTGCTGAGGTTTTGATGTTATATTCTACATTTTTGTTCTTGACTATGACAACTCTGAGACGTGTACTCAAGATCTGTTAAATACACTGTTGTTTAACTTTGTTCAATAAAGAAATAAAAACTATTTGAAACTAAAAAATTTTAAAGCGTCGCCTATGGAGATTTTTAAGTACCGGAGTTTGTCACCATTCCGCAAGTGTGCGCAATTTTCAACCGTAACATGTATGGTATCTTTTTACTCAATGTAACATCCTCTTTCACAATACACAAAAAAATTGGGCTAACTCTACTGTTGTCTTATTTTTTAACACAAAAAAGCTATTTTTTTTTCCAAAAAAATTGCGCTTGAAAGACCTCTGCGCAAATACCGTGTGACAAATAGTATTACAACAATCGCCATTTTATTCTCTAGGGTGTTTGAAAAAATATATATAATGTTTGGGGGTTCTAAGTAATTTTCTAGAAAAAAATGATTTTAACTTGTAAACAACAAGTGTAAAAAAGGGCTCCGGGCCTTAAGTGGTGAAACTAATTTACAACAGGGGTCCCGTTTCTGCGCCCGACAAGAGTAACTGCAAGAGGTTACAGTGTTCTGCCACCGCCAGCACCCAAGGCTCAATTTTTGACACCTGTTTGACTGGGTGCTTTCGTCACAATTTGTAAACTAATTTACAACAGCAGGTCCCGCACCAAAATAAAAAAATGACGTGGGGTTCCCCCCCAAAATCCAAACCAGGCCCTTCAGGTCTGGTATGGAATTTAAGGGGGACCCCATGCCAAATTTTTTTTAAAAAATGACGTGGGGTTCCCCCCAAAATTCAAACCAGGCTCTTCAGGTCTGGTATGGAATTTAAGGGGAACCTCGTGTCAACATATCTTTTAAAAATGGTGTGGGGTCCCCCCACAATCCAAACCAAACCCTTATCCGAGTATGCAGCCCTGGCATGGCAGGAGGGGGTGGGAACGAGCGAGCACCCCCCGAACCATACCAGGCCACATGCCCTCAACATGGGGAGGATGCTTTGAGGTCACCCCCAAAGCACCTTGTCCCCATGTTGATGGGGAGAAGGGCCTCATCTCCACAACTGGCTGGTGGTTGTGGGGGTCTGCGGGCAGGGTGCTTATCAGAATCTGGAAGCCCCCTTTAATAAGGGAGCCCCCAGATCCCAACCCCCCATGTGAATAGGTATGGGGTACATTGAAGAGTGTAACATAAAAAAAAAACAAGAGGCAGTTTTTTAACAAGTCCTTTATTTTGTAAAATAGCTATTTTCTTCTTTCTTTCTTCTTTCTTCCTCCATCTTCTCCTGGCCCGGTCCTTCTTCTAGTCTTCTGCTTCTACTTTTAGTCTTCTTGCTTCCTCTCTTCGTCTTCAATCCGGCTGCTGCACGTCTCCCAGAATGGGCGGTCTTCACAATGACAGTACTTTTATAAGAAGGGGCAGGGCCACTCAGTGACGTAACTGAGTGAACCTGCCCCCTTCTGACATCATGCGATGTCAGAGGGGGCGGGTCACCCATTTAGGTCACTGGGTGGTCTGGTACAGTTTAGGAGGGAGGTGCTCGCTTGTCCCCCCCATCCTAACCGGCCAGGGCTGCATGCTCGGATAAGGGTCTAGTTTGGATTTTAGGGGAAACTCCATGTCATTTTTTTTTTAAATTTGGTGCGGGGTTCCCCTTAATATCCAAACGAGACCTGAGGAGCGTGATTTGGACTGGGGGGGGGGGGACCCCACACACTTTTTGTCAGCGATTTTTTGTACATTGCCGGAAACCGGCAATACATTATAGCTGTGATTTTAAATGACAATTTTTTATTTGGAAATGTCATTTTGCTCTGGCTATGTTCTATACCTCACAGAGATGTGCCCTTTTACACACAGACTAAGGACATCCCCCAGCCACAATATTTAACCACTTGCCGCCCGGCCTATTAACAATTGGCGGCGGGGCGAGTGATTCATTATCCTGACCGGACGTCTATTGACGTGGTCAGGATAAGCCGCTAGTGCGCACCCGCGGGAGCGTGCATTGCGGCGATCGTGCACGGCTTGTGTCCGCCGGACACGGGCCATCACCAATCACAGTAAACAGCCAGTTAAATTGGCTGTTTACCCTACGATCATGCTGTGTATAAACACAGCCAATCACAAGCCTGGAAGCAAGCGGCACGTGATCGGGGGGGTTTCGGGTGTCCCTCAGACACAGCGCTTTCCTGGTCACTAATGTAAACAAAAACTGTCACTATGTCAGTGAGTTATTCAGTGTCTGTCAGTACTGTATTGTGCACAACACACAACCACCCCCCCAATAAAGTGGACCTGTGACCAGTACCATCTGGATCTGTCACACAGCCCATCTGTCACACAGGCCCACAAGTACCGCCATCGGTACCACCACCGATACCACCACACAGGCCAGCCACCAGTACCGCCACCGGTATCACTAAACAGATCCGCTACCACTTCAGCCATCCGTATCACCACACAGGCCAGCCACTGGTGCCACTAAACATCTGCTACCAGTACAGCCATCCATATCACCAGTACCGCCATTGGGGAGCTCTCATCAAACGATTCTGGTTTGGAGTATGAGCCAGTAGAGGGCAGTGGACCAGAGTCCGATTCAGCTGAGGAAACCGCCCCCCTCCTAAAAGAATTAAAAGATTAGGACCAAGATCCGAAGACCTGTCCAGCACAAGCAGCCCCAGACCCAAGGAAGAGGAGCCCAGTACTAGCACTGGAACTACACGCCCAACCCCAAGAACCCTAATCCGTGCCCAGGCCCAGTCTTTCCTTCCTGATGCCCTAGCAAACCCTGTGTTGTTGCCCGCCAACTCAGGGTCTGCAATAATCCCCAATTTTACCTCACAACCAGGTGTGCAGGTTGGCACTACAAATTTTGCACTATTGGACTTCTTTTATTTGTTTTTCACCCCTGAATTGCTACAGAGTATGGTGGACCAAACAAATCTGTATGCAGAACAATTCATAGCTGCCAATCGCACTTCATCTTATGCCCTGTTCCATTGGCGACGTCTGACACTGGATGAATTAAAAATATTTTTGGGCCTCACACTGAATATGATGATTACACAAAAAAATGAACTTCATGGGTATTGGTCCACCCACCCAATCCACCACATGCCCATATACTCAGCTGTCATGTCCAGGACAAGATACGACATGATAATGCGTTTCTTCCATTTTAGTGATAATTCGCAGTGCCCTCCCCGAGATCACTCCAACCATGATAAATTATATAAATTACGCCCCCTAATTAATCCCTTTTCCCAGACATTTGCACAAGTGTTCATCCCAAATAAAAATATCTGTGTGGATGTGTCCCTCTTCCATTTCACTGGCCGGCTGCATTTCAAACAGTACATACCCAGCAAGAGGTTCAGGTATGGCTTAAAACTTAAGTTGTGCGATCGAGCCACTGGCTATGTGTACTCCTTCAGAATATATACAAAGGTAAAGACTCCCATCTCCAGCCCCGTGATTGCCCCACATATATTGGTACCAGTGGGAAGATTGTCTGGGAGCTGGCATACCCCCTCTGTGGAAATGGATACCACCTATATGTGGATAACTATTATACCAGCCTACCCCTCTTTCGCCATCTTTATCAAAAGACAACCCTGGCCTGTGGCACCTTCAAGAAAAACCGGAAGGGCTTCCCACAAAATCCCCTCACCCAAAAGCTACAAAATGGGGAATCTGCCTTCATGAGGAATGAAGAGGTATTGGCCATGAAGTGGAGGGACAAGAAAGATGTCCACATCCTCTCTTCTATCAATAATAACACCTCGGTGGAGAACCAAAGAAGACATGGCCCCGTTGTAAAGCCCAAGTGTGTCCACGACCACAATCTATTCATGGGGGGGGGGGGTGGATTTAACCTCCCTGGTGGTATGATTATGTCAGATTTTTGGTGCTGAAAGTAGTACCATTATTTTGCATGGAAATTTGGCATTTTATATTGTAGGCCTGTAATTCTTAGGAATAACTCACTTAACAGGTTCCCCACCGTGCGCCGTCTTTTCACGGCGGCAGTCGGGGAGCCCTGCGCGAATCGCCGTAAATAAGCGGCGATCTGCATTTGGCCACCAGGGGGCGCGCGCACCCGCCGCACTCCTGGGGAGTGTGCCCGTGGCTCGGGCGGACCCGATGTCCGCCGGCGAGCCGCGATGAGCGGCTACAGGGAAAGAACAGGGAACCGCCGATGTAAACACTGCGGTTCCCCGCTCTGTCAGTGGGGCATGAGAGATCTACTGATCCCTGTCACTGGGATCAGTTAGATCTCTCATGCCCATGTTAGCCCAACCAGGGAACACGATTAACCCCTAGCTCTCCCCCTGCAGGTTAACCCCTTCACTGCCAATGACATTTATACAGTAATCAGTGGACATTTAAATTTCTGATCGCTGAATAAATGTCATTGGTCCCAAAAAAGTGTCAAAAATGTTCCGACATGTCTGCCCCAATATCGCATTACCGCTAAAAATCGCAGATCGCCGCCATTACTAGTAAAAAATAAAAAAGAACTAAAAACCCCAGAAATGAATTCTCACCATCCGTAAACGCGGCCACTTTTGCGCAAACCAATCAATAAACGCAGATTGCAATTTTTTTTATCGCAAATATGAGGAATTATATAAATCGGCCAAAAACGGTGAAAAAAATGTTTTTTTATATTATTTTTTTGGATTTGAATTTTAGCAAAAAGTAAGAAATTTGGTTTTTTTTTGTAAAATGGTCACTCTTCTTTTGTTTATAGTGGCGATAAGAAATGACGCAGAGGCGATCAAATACCACCAAAAGAAAACTCTATTTGTGGGAAAAAAAGGATGCAAATTTAGTTTGGGTACAACGTCGCACGACCGCGCAATTGTCAGTTAAAGCGACACAGCACCGAATCGCAAAAAGTGCTCTGGTCCTAAAGTGGGAAATTCTTCCGGGGCTGAAGTGGTTAAATCTGTCCAAACCAGAGTGTAGTAGACATCACGGGTATGATAAAGTTTGAAACATGAAATCATAAATTATAATATAAAAAATAACTATAAATGATTATCAAAAATAATAACATAATAGTAATAAAATGTATTTAATAATATAATCAAATCAAAAACACTGAAATTTGCTCATTTGCAGAATTGACGCTGTCGTCACTTTCAGTGTCTGATGATAAATTTCTCCAAAAATCAGTATCATTCAATTCTGCAAATGATTCTTATTTACTATCGCTGTTTTCTAGCTGATCAGAAACCACTTTTGACGTAAAGGGACACTTTTTGGTTGCCACGGACATTCTCAAGTTTCCAAAAAAATAAAAGTGAGAACCCGCGCCCCCTAGTGTAAACAAAATAAAATAAAAGTACCAGCAGCACGCACAACAAACTGATCAATTTGTGACAAGGATTAAACCACCCCAGAAGACGACTTTTTTAGTCGAAACACGTTGGGTTTTGGTTCCCCTCATGTCACTGGAGATATTGCAATTAGATGAACTCATTTGCTGCTACCTCTTGTAAGTGTTTTTAACTTTTTTTAAATAAAAGTGTTTAAACAGTATTACACTATGGGGGTTTTCCCTTTTCTTTATATCTACTGAGTCATTCAGCATATGAACCAGGGTTGAAGGGCAATCCCAAGATCATTCCAGCACTCTGCAGAGATACTCTGAATACTGGGGAGCCTCCATTGTGGATACTGAGATCGCCTTCTGAGCCGAATTGAGTTCACGGATTCTTTGCTGGTTTCTTACCAGTATCTGGTAAGCAGGCTATTCAATAAATCTTGCATTTGGAGTTCCAGATTGGATTCATGTTTATCACCAATTTTTGTTGGATATTCACGATTTATTTATATTCACTCATTATTGACTATTCACTTGGACTCACATATTTAAAAGACTACTAATAGTCAGTATATTACAGTATATTCACTCATTATTGATTATTCATTTGGACTCACATATGTAAAAGACTATTAATAGTCAGGATTTGTTTGACATAAATATCAGCATCACTATGTTATTTGATATATAACCTCACACTTGTCTCACTAGCGCTGCATTTTTACATGTTTAATTCCCAAGTTTCCAGGCAGAAAGAATGACATATATAATATAAAAGTGCATGCAGGGCACTGGGCAAACCACTAGGGACAAAGGGGATGTGAAATGATTTCATACAGTAATGTAATCTTACAGATTACAGTGTACTGTATGTTTACTATGTGTTTCACTTTTTGAATTTGCCGCCGATCTCCACCCCCGTGCAACGCGACGCTCGCAGGGAAAGGAGCCCAGCACACAGAGGCATCGGGCGGAAGACACAGCCTGCAAACACAGCGGGGGGGATCCAGAGGACAAGCTAAGTTGCGCTGCCTGGATCCAGTGATGCGATCCCGAGTGTGGCTCGGGGTTACCGCTCTTGGTACAGAAAATCCACCCCGAGCCACACTCGGGAATACCACCAGGGGGGTTAAATGACCAGATGGTACAGCCCTATTTATCTACCCAAAAGTCCCATTTTTGGTATAAGAAAGCCGCATTTCACCTTTTTCATATGGCCATGTATAATTTGTTTGTGTGTTGCCAAAGAGCATCCAAAAATCAATCCCTCACCTACTTCAAATACATTGAAAAAAATATTACTGCCCTCATTTATCAGCAAGGACCCGTCCCAGAAAGTATTTGCTCCGATAGTGTGAGTCGACTCCACGAACAACATTATCCCTTCCCCATCCCCCCACAGAATCCGGAAGAAGGCAACAGAAGAGATGACGTGTATGGTCCAGAGGAGGAGTCAGAAGAGATACCAATTATTATTGCCCCGACTGTCCCTCCCAACCAAAATTATCATACACAAATCACATATTAGTTCCCCATATAGACTATAGACTGCCATTTCCCCATTTCAAACACCTGTGTGGCCCATTTGCTTTCTACCATGTTATCTGACCCTGGCCTGGTTACCGACAATGTTTTTGCCTGCCGTTTTAAACCATGTTTCTGACTTCCACGTTAACTGACCCTGACCTGTTTAACAACGATGTCTTTGCCTGCCTTTTTAAACCACATTTCTGACTTCCACGTGCACAACCTTGACCTGTTAATCGACCATGTTTTTGCCTGCCACTTGGACTGATCTTTTACCCTTATACATTAGTACACATGGGTCTCACATATGTGAGGGGCTCCAGAAAGTGTTCTGAGTAGAGAAAACCAGTGTTTGGCTTTCTGTGTTCCCAGAACAGGGTCTGGTTTCCCTGAGGCTTCAAAGCATTTGGGTGGGAGAAGCCTCTACCCGTGTCCCCCTGGCCCTAAGCTTGATGGTCCTTCCTGCTGCCTGGACCAATACTTTAGCTGTGCTGACCATATCGCTGTCTGTAATGACCCAGGACTTTATGGACCTTTCTTCCTGCTGCCTGTACCAATACTTTGGCTGTGCTGACCATGTTGCTGCCTGTAATGACCCAGGACTTTCTGGACCATGTTCCTTCCTGCTGCCTGGACCAATATGTTGGCTGTGCTGACAATATTGCTCCCTGTAATGACCCAGGATTTTATGGACCATGTTTCTTCCTGCTGCCTGGACCAATGCATTGGCTGTGTTGATCATATCTCTGCCTGCTGCCTCTACTGATTATGGACAGTATTTCTGCCTTGACATTTCTGCCTGCTACCTGGACCAATGCTTTGGCTGTGCTGACAGTATTTCTGCCTGTACTAACTATGGACAATATTCCTGCCTGCTGCTTGGACAATTGCTTTTGCTGTTGCTGACCACCTCTCTGCCTGCTGCCTTGACCGATGCTCTCCTCTGTGGACCACTGCACTACTAAAACTACAGGTAATCTTTTGTTATTTGGTATGTACATGCTATGTGTTAGAAATATGAAGGGCCTTCAAAAATGTGATTGGTAGTCAGAAAATGGTATGTGTAATTTATGCTCCTAGAACGCCTGGAGGTGCTACTTGGATGTTGGGCCTCTATATGTGGCCAGGCTGTGTAAAAGTCTCACACATGTGGTATTGCTATACTCAGGAGAAGTAGCAGAATGTATATGCTGTGTTTTGGAAATATCTTATAAATGGACAACTTTGTGTAAAAATAATGGGTTTTCATTTTTTTTGCACATTTTTCTAAAAACTTCTGGAAAAAAATGAAACGTTCAAAAGACTCATTATGCCTCATAGATTATACATTGGGGCGTTAGCTTTCCAAAATGGGGTCATTTTGTGGGTAATTCCATTGTCCTGGTGCTCCAGGGCCTTCAAAAGTGTAATATGGGGTTGAGAAATGAGATGTGTAATTTATGCTTCTAAAATGCCTGACGGGGCTACTTCAATGTTGGGCCTCTGTATGTGGCCAGGGTGTGTAAAAGTCTCCCACATGTGGCATCACCATACTCAGGAGGAGTAGCAGAATGTATTTTGAGGTGTCATTTATGCTATGTGCATGCTATGTGTTAGAAATATGTTATAAACTACAGAATATATTCTGCACTGTATTAATGACACTATTCACATCTTTCAGGATAAATGGAAACTCTGGGATCAAAACATAATTTAGAATACAATCATTTATCAGACATTGTATATTTGATTCTTGTATGTTTACACCTGCTCTCACTGCTTCCATGTATTTTCAAATGAAGTTATCTGCATAACTGTATTTCTGACCCAACTTATATATTGTATGTGACAATGTATTCTACTTCACTTTTATACCTAAATAAAAATCGTTTGTAAACAAAAAAAAAGAAATATGTTATAAATGGACAACTTTGTGTAAAAAAATGCGTTTTCATTTTTTTTGCACATTTTCCAAAAACTTCTCGCAAAAAAATGAACCATTCAAAAGACTCATTATGCCTCATAAATTATACCTTGGGGTGTTAGCTTTCCAAAATGGGGTAATTTTATAGGTAATTCCATTGTCCTGATGCTCCAGGGCCTTCAAAATTGTAATAGGTGGTTGAGAAATGAGATGTGTAATTTATGCTTCTAAAATGCCTGACTGTGCTGCTTCAATGTTGGGCTTCTGTATGTGGCCGGGCTGTGTAAAAGTCTCACACATATGGTATCGCCACACTCAGGAGGAGTAGCAGAATGTATTTTGGGGTGTCATTTTTGCTATGTGCATGCTATGTGTTAGAAATATGTTATAAATGGACAACTTTGTGTGAAAAAAATGTGTTTACATTTTTTTCCACATTTTCCAAAAACTTCTGGAAAAAAATGAACTGTTCAAAAGTATCATTATGCCTAATAGATTATACCTTGGGGTGTTAGCTTTCCAAAATTGGATCATTTTGTGGGTAATTCCATTGTCCTGGTGCTCCAGTGCCTTCAAAAGTGTAATAGGGGGTTTAGAAATGAGAGGTGTAATTTTTGCTTCTAAAATGCCTGACAGTGCTACTTCAATGCTGGGCCTCTCTATGTGGCCAGGCTGTGTAAACGTCTCACACATGTGATATTGCCATACTCAGGAGGAGTAGTAGAATGTATTTTGGGGTGTCATTTTTGCTATGTACATGCTGTGTATTGGAAATATCTTAGAAATAGACAACTTTGTGTAAAAAAAATGCGTTTTAATTTTTTTTCCCACATTTTCCAAAAACTTCTGTAAAAAAACAAACCATTCAAAAGACTCATTATGCCACATAGATTATACGTTGGGGTGTTAGCTTTCCAAAATGGGGTCATTTTGTGGGTAATTCCATTGTCCTGGTGCTCCAGGGCCTTTAAAAGTGTAATAGGTGGTTGAGAAATGAGATGTGTAATTTATGCTCCTAGAACACTCGATAGTGCTCCCTGCATGTTGGTATTCTCTATGTGGTCTGGCTGTGAAAATGTCCCACACATGTGGTATCGCCATACTCAAGAGGCGTAGTAGAATGTGTTTTGGGGTGTAATTTGTGTGCATATGCCATGTGAGAGAAATAACCTGTTACAATGACAATTTTGTGGGGGAAAAAAAAACAAAAAACAAACTTAATTTTGCAAAGAATTGTGGGAAAAAATGAAACCGTGAAAAAACTCACCATGCCTCTTACTAAATACCTTGGAATGTCCACTTTCCAAAAAGGGGTAATTTGGGGGGTATTTGTACTTTCCTGGCCTGTTAGTGTCTCAAGAAATGAGATAGGACGTCAGTACATCAGGTGTGATCAATTTTCAGTGATTTGCACCATAGCTTGTAGACTCTATAACTTTCACACAGACTAAATAATATCCACTAATTTGGGTTATTTTTACCAAAGATATGTAGCAGTATACATTTTGGCCCAAATTTATGAAGAAGATTTACTTTTTTGCCAAATTTTACAGTACAAAATAAAAAAAAGTGTTTTTTTTTTAATTCACTCTTTTTTTGCTTATATCGCAAAAAATAAAACACCCAGCGGGGACTAAATAACACCAAAAGAAAGCTCTATTTGTGAGAAAAAAATGATACAAATTTTGTATGGATACAATGTAGCATGACTGAGTAATTGTGACTCAAATTGTGAGAGCACTGAAAGCTGAAAATTGGTCTGGGCAGGAAATGTTCTAAGTGCCCGTTAGTGAAGTGGTTAAAGGAATTTTAAATTTTTTTCACTTTAAGCATTATTAAAATCACTGCTCCTGAAAAAACTATTGATTTAAAAACTTTTTTTTCATTGATACATGTCCCCTATGGTAGGCCCCGGGTCCCCATACATTTTTTGGGGCAATAACATTGCATATAAGTGTTTAACCACTTCAGCCCCGGAAGGATTTCACACTTTAGGACCAGAGCACTTTTTGCGATTCGGCACTGCGTCGCTTTAACTGACAATTGCGCGGTCATGCGGCGTTGTACCCAAACGAAATTTGCGTCCTTTTTTTCACACAAATAGAGCATTCTTTTGGTGGTATTTGATCATCGCTGCGTCATTTCTGATCGCCGCTATAAACAAAAGAAGAGCGACAATTTTGCAAAAAAAACCCAAATTTCTTACTTTTTGCTAAAATACAATTAAAAAAAAATACAACAATTTTTTTTTTTCATCGGTTTTGGCCGATTTATATTCTTCCTCATATTTGTGATAAAAAAAATCACAATCAGCGTTTATTGATTGGTTTGCGCAAAAGTGGCCGCGTTTACGGATGATGAGAATTCATTTCTGGGGTTTTTATTATTTTTATTTTTTTACTAGTAATGGCGGCAATCTGCGATTTTTAGCGGTACTGCGATATTGTGGCAGACATGTCGGACTATTTTGACACTTTTTTGGGACCATTGGCATTTATACAGCGATCAGTGCTATAAAAATGCACTGATTACTGTGTAAATGCCATTGGCAGTGAAGGGGTTAACCTGCAGGGGGCACTCTAAGGGTTAACTGTGTTCCCTGGGCGTGTTCTAACTGTGCGTGGGCTGCCCTAGCAGGGGAAGGGAAGTGATCACAGCTTTCATGTAGAGGAAGGCTGTGATCACAGCCCTTCCCCCTCTCACAGAACAAAGGTCCGTGTTTACTTACATGGACCTCCGTTCTTTCAGTGTGGGGGGGCATCGCGGGTAGCCGGCGGCGATTGAGTCCGCCGCACCCTCTCCCTGGCTCCCCCCGAACACAGTGAGCACGCGGACAAGCCTCCGGCGGCACACGCACGCTCACAGTGCACGATCTCGCAGCTGCTGTCGTATGACGGCGGTTTGCGATATCGAGCCACTTTGTCGGCAAGTAGTTAAAATGAGCACTTTTGATTTTTCATGTTGGGGTCCCATAGACTTTAATGGTGTTCGGATGTTCACCCAAACTTTTTGTCTGTTCGCATGTTCTGGTGCGAACTGAACTGGGGGGTGTTTGGCTCATCCCTACTAATTTACATTAATAAACCCGCCCATTTAAAACAGGAGCATGAAACATTGGTTCAATTTCGGGAACAACTGCATAGGTGAGCAAAAACATAACATAAGAATGCTACATGACTACCATGAACTCACATAGCCTTCATTCCATTTTGTTCTCAGTCAGCACTCTGTTGGATGCAGGCCTGTTATTTTTATATTACAGGTACTGTACTTATATAGCGCTATCAATTTACACAGCATTTTACATATATATTATACATTCACATCAGTCCCCGCCTTCAGGGAGCTTACAATCTAAGGTCCCTAACTCATGCTCATATGTACACATACTAAGAACAATTTAAACAGGAGCCAATTAACTTACCAGCATGTCTTTGGAGTGTGGTAGGAAACCAGAATACCAGCAGGAATCCCACACAGGCAGAACATGCAAACTTCAGGCAAGTACTGCAGTGGTTGGGATTCAAACCAATGACCCTAGTGCTGCTAGGCAGAAGTGCTAACCACTAACCAGTTTAAAAACCGGCCCTACTCTACCTAGTGGCACATCTTTGGAAGCCACAGGCAAACGCTGAACCTCCTTAATGAATAATGGCATTCCTTTGCCAAGCCGCTATATTGGATTAGCGCATAGATCTTCATGAATGTGATGGAACATGTAGCATGGTATGGCACAGCCCTGATGAACAGTAAATCAGCCCCATGCATCAAAAATTAGGTTTTGTGGTCGATAATTTTTTTTACTCTTTTATTCTAAATATAAATTGTGAATTGGGATAATTTTCTTATGAAAGGAGTCATGTCCCTGTGGCTTTTAAATAATAAATGGCACTACTTTTGAAAAAAAGAAGAATCTGAAGGCATCAAAGTTGCTTTGTGCAAGTATAAAAACACACTTTTGTTTGAAAGACATTAAAAATCCAACTTTACTAAATGTTATGACTCGGAATCCTGTGACCTTTTCATTTTTCAGATTTTACATTTCCCTTGGGAATAAAAAACTGCATTACAAGTCCTTAATGCATGTGATGTATTTGTGTGTAAGCTGCTTCTACAACTGCAGAGGAAATTAAATGTGCACATGGCAAAGGGGCTCTATTGTGCAGTAAGGCAACGGCTGCTGTTATTCAGTGGAGGATTGCACAAATTAATGCACCATAGAAAATTTGTCACATTGAAAAGCCTTTAGGCACAAATTGAAGCTGCCAGTCTGTGTTCAACCTTCAAAGTAATCCTTTAAACATTGTTACTAGGTCAGACTCTTGAAAAATAAGATCTGGTAAATTTTTAGAGTTGGCTGAAACGTGTATTACTTTCAACAAGTATCTTGCTTACTTTGAAATTACTTCAAATTATATTTCCTAGTTTCAAAGTAACAAAATGTTTCAGAGATCATTTTCAATCATTTAAACATAGCTATGCCAAATTACATGAAGGAGAAAAATTAAGTCACAGAGTGTAGCACGGACAATGAGTAAATCCCTTTCCTTTATTTTACTGCCTTTTATGTGATATGTTTGATAAGCGACCTCACTGTCATTATTAGGGATACGCATTTGAATTTTTTCTTCTCATAATTATCAAAAGGTGAGGGAATGCATACACAATTATTTGAGCATTACAGTTTTGAACTATTGCATAACTCAATCATATTGTAATTTTATGAGTTTTTCAGATAATATAAATTGGAAGTTTTTGGAAAGATGTGCTAGGTAAAAGTACACTCTTGATAATTAAAATGAAATTTAGAGTCTATTTAATTTATTTTACTTTCAGATTTATCCCATTCTTTCTTGAACATTTCAACCTTTCAAAGTAAAATAAAAATTCCAATTGATGTAGTATTTAGCTTTTTCTGTTAAAGTGGAGTTCTACTCAAAAGTAGAAGCTTCACTTATCTGCTTCCTCTCCCCCTCCGGTGGCAAATTTGGCACCTTTCGGGGGGAGCGGATACCTGTCAAAAACAGGTACCCACTCCCAATTCCGTGTAAGGGTGCCGCGGTAACCTACATTATTTGTGGCCTCTCCTCCTTCCCTCTGCTACCTTCTGGGAGACACAAACCAGTCCCAGGAGACAACAGGACCATTCAGAAAGCACAGCATGACTTGCTCACGCGCAGTAGGAAACAGGCTGTGAAGCCGCAAGGATTCACTTCCTGTTTCCCTTAGTAAGGATGCTGGCGTCGGCACCCGGAGCCGATAGACGGGTCAGCTTTGGGTGCCAATATCACAAGCTCCCTGGACAGGTAAGTGTCCTTATATTAATCACTTAAGGACTGCCCCACGTAATTTACTGTGGCAGGGTGGTCCCTAAGTGCAAAATCACATACCTGTACATGATTCTTGTGCACAGGTCTGGGGCGCGTGCGCGCCATCAGAACCATGCTCCCGCTGTGATTGGACTTTTAATTTTTTTAATACAGGCTGGAACTCCGCTTTAGCATCCCCATACATTAACCCCTTACTGTATACTATATGGCCAAATGTATGTAGACATCCCTCTAAATTCAGATGTTTCCAGTGAAAGGTTCTGTTAATGCTACAGCATACAGACATTTTAGACAACTGCGTACTTTCAATCTATGTCAGTTTGGAGTTAGCCCTTTTCTGTTCCAGTATATCAGTTCTCTTCTGCTCAAAGCCAGGTCAATAATGGCTTGGTGTGCAAGAACCTGAGTGCCCCGAACAGAGCCCTGACCTTATCTCTACTGAAAACATTTAGAATAAATTGAAATGCCAATTGCAAGCCAGCTCTTCCCATCAGTACCTAATCTCAAACACTCTTTTTATTAAATGGGCACACATTTCTACAAAAAACTCTCATATTGTGGAAAATCTTCCAAGAAAAATGGCAACTTTTACAGCTTCAAGTGCAGCAGACAAGCAACTTTATAGTAAAGTGGAGCTTTAGGTAGAAAATGAATACCTGATAAATTACTTCAAGCTGGCTGCTTTTGCAGGTATAGCTTTGTAAAATATTTAAAATAAGTACCTATGCTGTTTAAAATCCAGTAATGCACTGTATCATCCTGCTCTGCACAGCCTCAGTTGCTCTCTATTCTTGGCATTGTGCCTAAAATTATTGAGTCACAAGAGGCCAATTTGCTGACAGCTTTAGGATTTACTGAGGGGGGGAGGAAACAACAGGAATAATACAGACTGTTCAGATGGAGTTGAGATTAGGGATGGAGAAAAGAAGCAGAACAACATCTGCTGTTAGGGAGACAAAAAAAGTGTTAACATACAAGGATAGTGCCTTATCTTCCCGATATTCCCTCCTTTCTCCCTTTACATTGGCATCGGCAACTGTGAACCTAAGCACTGTCAGTTACTGCAGCCTTCCCCTTTAGCTGAATCAAGAAATAAAATCAAGGCACACATTTTATTTGCAGAAAGTGAAATATGTTTTTTGAGACCAAGGAGAATGAGAGAGTTCTCATTAACCAGTTCCGGACCGGCTCACATACATTTACTGCTGCAGAGTGGTGCTGTAGTGCGAATGGCCATCTATAAACGGCGGCTTGCTCGTGTGTGGCTAGCGGTGCCCACCGCACTCTGCAGCAGTGTGGCCGCGGGTCCAGTGGACTCAATGTCCTCTGGCTACCCGCGATTGCCTGGCAGAGAAGAAAACCAGGGAACCACCAATGTAAACACGGTGGTCCCCCGTTCTGACAGGCGGCATGTAAGCGATCTACTCATCCCTGTCACTGGGATCAGTTAGATCTCTCATGCTCCTGGCAGCCCAGCCCCCACACAGTTAGAACACGCCTAAGGAACACAGTTAACCCCTAGATCGCCCCCTGCAGGTTAATCCCTTAACTGTCAATGACATTTATACAGTAATCAATGGATATTTAAATTTCTGATTGCTGTATAAATGTCATTGGTCCCAAAAAAGTGTCAAAAATGTCCGACATGTCCGCTGCAATATCACAGTCCCGATAAAAATCGCAGATCGCCGCCATTACTATTAAAAAAACAAAAAAAATTATAAACACGCCATAAATTAATTCTCATGGTTTGTAAACGCGGCAACTTTAGCGCAAACCAATCAATAAACGCCAATCGTGATTTTTTTTACCATAAATATGAGGAAGAATATATATCAGCCAAAACTGATGAATACATTAGTTGTTTTATATATTTTTTGGGATATGCATTATAGCAAAAAGTAAAAAATATTGTTTTTTTTTTTCAAAATTGTCGCTCTTTTTTTGTTAATAGCGGTGATCAGAAGTGACGCAGAGGGGATCAAATACCACCAAAAGAAAGCTATATTTGTGGGAAAAAAGGGCGTCAATTTTGTTTCAGTACAACGTTGCACTGCGCAATTGTCAGTTAAAGCGATGCAGTGTCAAATCGCAAAAAGTGCTAGTGCTCTGGTCCTAATGTGGGAAATCCTTCCGGTCCTTAAGTGGTTAAGGAAGTGATTGCTGTGGACTTCATGAAAATGGTGTCTTCCAGCAAGAACAAAGTTGGAGGCAATTTGCAGCATAGGCCTATTTTTGGTAGCATAGTTATTAATGTGTAATGCATGTTCCTTGCTAAAGAACATCATTTTTTATCCAGTTGTTATGAGTAAAGTTCTGCTATTGGTGTGATAGTCAGGTGTTCAACAAATCTCAGACTAAGGTCCCATACATACTGGGCTTTTAGCCCCTATGCCTCAGATTTCTGTGTTTCCGGGGGGGTTGGAAGTCATAGGAGCATTATCCAGCCCCACTGTCAGAAGCCTGTAAAAGTCAGAGGCTGAAAATGGAGTGGCTGGATGGTGAAATGAGTGGTACTAACATTTAGGGCAATATGCATGCAAGGATGAATGTCCAGAATGCAATAAGTCTGCATTTCGGGCATTCATCCTTGGGCACTGTTCTGGATATTTTATAGATAGGCAACTCCTATCCTCATATTGATTAGTGGTTCCAAGTTAATAATAACTACTGCAGTAGGGAACAGACACAAAAGATACACTCCACATCTTTCCAAATAACTGTTCTATTTTATTTTGACCCAATTGAAGGTTTTATACACATGATTACATAGGTATCACATTAATATTACAATTTTACTTGTATGGTAACAAGGGGCGTAACATATCAGGCTAATTCTAATCAGGAAGCATGCAAACATGTAAGGAAAACATTATTTGTGCCATGTGCACAGTGAGTGCAATGTACAATACATACAAAATAGAATACAATTATTTACAGAACTTACAAATTTCCTTCACAGCACATGTGGCCCTAAACATTAGCAGCGCTCAGTACACCTCCAGCTTTGTATAGCTGCCGCTTTTTTTAGAACAAAAATACCAGAATCTGTGGAATAAGGGCTAAACATGAAGTGTGTATAAAGCTATATAGTATATCTGTTTTCTTTTGCCCCTCCTGAGCAGACAGCCTTATGTATGGAGACTACTCAGAATGCTGTTGCCTTCTGTTTTCCCTGCTGCTAGGGATCAAAACATATATCTTTTATTACATATGTATTAAACATCATACAATACCAATATTTGTAAGCTTGAGAGTTATGTTTATGACCATAGGAGTATGCAGCCTATTGCATTAGGGTGTGCACCCCAAATCTCAAACTCACATCCCTTTCTCTGCAGCCTCAGCTGCATTGGACAGCAACTGAATGGGAAGTGCTCTATGCTGAACACGGTTTACTATGCTTTAGTTATGAATGAACCCAGTGAGTGAATGTGTTCATTTAGAAAAGGAACTGGCAGGTAAATTACATATTTACTAGCCCCTGCCCTGCTCTACATTCTGAAATATCCCCCACAGCAGCTGGGGGGAGAGGAGAGAAGCCAGGAGCACTGCTGGGGGAAAAGGCTCAACATAGGGGAAGTCTGGGCAGTAGAGGAAATCCACGCATAATGATTAGGGTCTGCCCAAGCACACCCCCTACGCATGCCCATGTGACCACGACATATTGATCTACCTGCCGTCACAGTGACACAAGTGTGTAAATACTTCTGTTTTGGCAGAGATGATAAGAGAGAGATCTTTCCCATCTTCCTGCTGGCACACAGAGCAATAATGCTAATGTGACTGGGGTGATAAGGGTGTGCCCAGGCACATCCAGCCCACCCTGTGCGCATGCTTATGTTTATGACTTAAAGTGTTTCTAACCTCTAAATGTTTTTTACATTAATGCATTCCCTGCATTAAGGTAAAAACACCCCTCTAACTGCCCCCCCAACCTTAAACACTTACCTGACACCTCTTACCAAACCAGAACTATCCCACCAGCAGCTCTGGTCTCCTCTACTCCTGGTCTCACAGGAGACACTGCTGTCAATCAACCTCATGTGAGGAGGGGGCATGGCTTTCTGGCACTGTATGCATCCTTCTCTCCCTGCACTGTCCTCCTGGACAAATCCGGATAAGGCAGAGCCTTTGGAGTCAGGCAGCACATGCTCAGTTTAGGGTGTATTGTTAGAGTGTTTTTTTTTTTTCTTGGGAGAGTGCATGTGATCAGCACAGGGCCACTCAGCACTGTCCAGACAAAGGGTCAGGAGCCCTGCAGCCTCATAGGACAGCTCAGTGCAGTATGTAAACTCCTCCTACAAGCTTCACCAGGAACTGATAGAAATCACAAGACTGCTATATACTGCTGGTGAGAAAAGGTATTTAGCTGTTTATAATTACTATAATAATTGCATTTCCATGTTCTGTGTACTGTGGGAGGCCAGATATAGTGACTGCAGGCTCCTGGGTTTAGTAACACTTTAATATCACGTTAAGAATGTGTTATTACTAAAAAAAAATCATTTGTGACATTTCTATATCTGAGTCTTCTGTGTTTAATTTGCTTGCGTTTACAACTTATTTGAATTAACCACACACATTTTGTGGCATTTTTCAGATGAGATTCCCTTTAGGCACATTAAAGAGGAAGTAAACTTCCTCTGCTGACATTTACCTATAGGTAAGCCTATAATAAGGCTTACCTATAGGTAGTGAAAATGTCTCCTAAACGTGCACCGTTTACGAGATATTTACATTACATGCAGCCAGTGACATCACTGGCGCATGCGCTCTGAAGGAATGGCCACGGGTGCCTTTCCTTCCGAAAACCGTGCCGTGAACAACGGCTCCTGCATTCATGCGATGCATACTAGCTCATTATGCCTTTCTCTTACAGGGTTTTTTTCACAGTTTATAACCTCTTAAACCACAGCTATATGGGTACAGGCAAGATAACACACAGAAGTACAACCAAGATCATGGTTTTCAAAGTGGCTTTATTGAGGCTCATTAATTATACATACTATCATTTCATAGCTTTACATCCATAGCAACCTAGTTGGGATCATCATTAATACAGTCATTATTATCAATCAGTATACAAATGAGATAAATGAAGGAATTTACTGTCCGGAAACATTCCCCTATAAAAAATGTATGACATAAACTATTACAGAGGTGAAGGTGATCAGTTGATATACACATATAAATATGAAATAATTATCTATCTGCAATAAACTTAGAGTTACTTTAAACTTCCCACTGAAACTAAGGCCACAGAATAGTGTTATAAATGTGCTGCGACAAAGTATGATTACACATCTGGAATAAAATCCTGATACCTAATCCAGTACCCCTAAAAAGGGAGGACTAGAAACATAGTAGAAATAGGGATGATGGAAAAGGCCAAGTGGTCCTAAATTCTGACATGTTTTTTTTTTCATTAAGCCCATATGAACTAAACATATGACTGCTATACAGACTAATATCATGTATATTAGTTCTATAATATATCACATATCATACATTATTATTATTATTATTATACAGGATTTACATAGCATTAACAGTTTGAGCAGCGCTTTACAACATGGACATCAGTTATATACTGTAGTTAATGTTATGTTTTATTATTGATCTGTGCGATTTAAGTGAGGCTTCACAAACAATCCATTGTTGATTTGTATTTGATTGTTTGAAATGAATTTGATTACACACTGGCAGAAGTAAATAGTCATTTAATTTCTATAATTGTTTATCATTAAAGAGGAAGTAAACCCAGATGGGGTTTACTTCCTCAATATTACCCTGTAAAGTAGAAGCATAATGGGCTGCTATGCATCGCATAGTAGCCCATTATGTGCCACTTACCTGCAAACGAAGCCTGCGGCGTCCAGCGATGTCCCCGCTCCAGGCCGCATCCATCTTCTGCCCCTCTTCCTTCCAGGGCCGCAACTCTGACTCTGTGACTGGCCGGAGTCGCGTGACGTCACTCCCGAGCATGCGTGCGGGAGCTGCCAGTCACGGCACAGGGTCAGTGGAGAAATGGCACAGAGGCCGTTTCTCACTGCGCATGTGCCGACATGAAGTCGGCAAATGCAAAACACTGCATATCTCCTGAACCGTGCAGGTTTGGGATATATGCAGTGCACCTACAGGTAAGCCTTATTCTAGGCTTATCTGTAGGTTAAAGTGGTTGTCACAGGTTGACAACCACTTTAAGGCTTCATGAATTGATGCATATACCTCACTAGTTTTAAAATTCTGTTGGCTTTATGTTGTTTCTGTAGGCAGCACGGTAGCTTAGTGACTAGTACTTCTGCCTTGCAGAATTAGGGTTCCCGGTTTAAATCCCTGTCAGGATACTACCTGCATGGGTTTTGAATGTTCTGCCTGTGCTTGTGTGGGTTTTTTATAAATAATTTTGTCTCGTGGACCTTTTTGCTGCCAGAGTCCTTTTTGCATTTCTTGCACACATTTAAAAAAATCATTGTAGCCCTGAACATTACATAAAACCCCCAAAACTGTATATTTTAGAGAATAAAATGGTAGTTGTTTAAATTTTTTATGTTACATGATATTAGAGCATAGACGTAGGAGACTTAATTTTAGGCCACAAAAATGCAAATCCCAATTATTTGGTAAATTATAAAAAGGTGATGTTGTGCTAAGTAAATACAGTTGTGCTCATAAGTTTACATACCCTGGAAGAATTTATTACTTCTTGGCCATTTTTCAGAGAATATGAATGATAACACAAAAACCTTTCTTTCACTCTTGTTTAGTGTTTGGCTGAAGTCGTTTATTATCAATCAACTGTGTTTACTCTTTTTAAAGAGTTCAAAATACTGGCTGCATAATTCCTTTGGTAAGTACATCTCTTATTTACAGTATGCATTTCAACTGTGTATTTTGCTGTTTTGTTTGGACCTCAGTGCTAATGTGTTTGTCAAGCCAAATACTTTTTGTCTGGTTTTGGATAGAATGGGGAAGGATTAGAACTCAGATCAGGTCTTTAAAGCGGAGTTCCACCCAAAAGTGGAACTTCTGCTTTAAGACCTCCTCCCCAGCTCCTGATACTGAAACAGAGCTTTTGGGGAGGAGGGGGGGTGGGGATACCCGATTTTGGTGGGTACTTCTATTCCAGGAGTCTTAGGCAATCAAAAGTAGAAGGTCGCCTTTCCCCTCCCTCCCGAAGTCTACTCGGACACAGGATAGGTCCTAGAAGACTTCGGGGCCAATCACACAGTGCCGCACTGCTTGTGCATGCGCAGTGTGTGCCCGGCCAAGAAGCCACTAGCTGTCACGACCAGGTGCCCACACTAGGAATAACGGCGCCGTGGAGGGGAGGGGGAGAGATCCAAGGCTCCGTGGGGCTGCATCGTTGGATCAGGAGTTAGGTGAGTGTCTGTTTATTAATAGTCAGAAGCTACACTTTTTGTAGCTTCTGACTTTAAATAAACTTAGAAAACTGTGGAACTCCACTTTAATTCTTTCTGGGGCTCCATTAGTGAGATCAACCCTTCTTCCTGTGCTACTGACAATGGTTTTCCTGGACAGGAAATAAGGGACAATCTTCAAATAGAACACAGGGAGAAATTGAAGTCTAACAGGAGTTCTAGCTTTCTTCTAACCAAAGAAATGTGGTTTTGTTTTTGTATGTATTGCTGTTGGCGAGTTCCCCTCTTGTCTGATAAAGCATCAGCAGGGCAGAAAGTGAGGGCAAATCTATATAACTATAGCTATATACAGTATATAGCTTTGGATAGCAGTAAAATACTGACAGTGGTTCTATTCCTTCCCCACGCTCCCCCCCCCCCCCCCAATCTAAACTAAGAAATATTTTTGGCTGGACAAACTCGGAAGGAAGAGTTTAACATTAACATGAATTGTACAGGGTAATGTATCCAATGCAGTCATCTTTATACTGTATTTGAATGAGCTGTATGACCTACATAAAATCTTCAACTTGAGTCTTGTGCATACTAAATTTTGATCTTAAAAAAATCTATTTAACTATGCATTCTTAATTCAAAAATTACCTTCTGTTGATCTTAGAAAAAAGCCTTAGTGCATAAATTGCACAGGAAACTTCTCATGGACTAGAGAGCAGACTATTATATATAGAAAAAATATTTATTAGTACATCAATGTGATAAGAACATTTGGACAATAAAATGTACAGAAAAAAGAAATTGTGCATAGATTTGTTACATCTGACTACCCTTCTCAAGCCAACGCATGACAAAGAGAAGCTGCTCATACAGACATCAGGGCTAGCTGCCATGACCACTTGCATTGAAAGCCAACATGTTTCGGACTGTGAAAAGTCCATCTTCAGAGGTTATAAACTGGGTAATATTTCTTCTAAAATACAAATATGTATATTAGTGGACATCAAGTCTATAAAACAAATATACACCATATAGTATGTATCCGTATTATTGTAGTCAAATTGTCTTACATAGGCATTTGTACATACTTACAAAAAGTTGGATGAGCATGTATATCGAGATGGACATAAAACAAATAGTAGTGGTCTCTGCTGGATGCGATGGTGTACAGATGGGTCCAATGTTTAGCAGCTGTCCAATCCTGTGAGAGAACTGCACCCTTTCTGTTAAAATAATATTAATTACTTGTGGGAGGGGCTCTGGAGTATCATGTTGACAATGTGGTCTGGATCCACCCCCCTTTCCTCTCCTCTGCTTGATTGATTTCAGCTCTCAGCTCTCTCTGGGCTCTCTGCTCACTTCCAAGAGCTCACACAGCACACTCTGCTCCTCCCCCCCCCCTTCATCTCCCCCTCAGGCTGTTCTGATCTGAGTACGCAGAAGCTAGCAACAGCAGCCCGTCAGTGACTGTAAGTTAAGAGAAGTCACTAAAAGTGCTGTGTATGAGTATCTACTGTATGTTTACAGATACAGGCTTGATCTGTACCAAGGCGCCAGTGCCAAACCTCTTGCTGTTGCACCGCCACGCCAATGGTCTGGACTCTTACTGATTGCTATCGCCTGCTGCCTGGTGCCTAGCAGCCAGTGATGTCACATCCGAGCCGAGGAGGAGGAGGAGGCCCCAGCATTCAGAGTGGAGAAGGATTAAACTTCTTCCTCCTCTGCGCTCAGTGTTTGAATGTTGGCTCCACCCACCTCTTCCCTCCATTTTCTCCAGGGCCAACTCCAGTGTGGCGTGAGTGAGGGAAGGGGACTTCCATGGCTGTAGAGAGGTGATAGGATTGTATGCACTATGCATGCCACTTTCCCTGAACATATGCAAACATCTTTGAAATAAAAGGGTTTGTAAATTACAGATCTGGAATTACTGTAAGTATAATGGTTGTAGGTGTTGTTCAGTTATCCATATACACCAAACATGGACACTTTATGCCTAGCAGAATCATTATCAATGGAAAAAGACCAAAATATTAATAACAGTGTCATTTTTTATCATAGCTGACTTGTTGGAATCTAACGTCTCCCTGTGCAACCAGGCTTTTGCCAATTTTTTTATGATTGTGCACTGCATAAAATAGGTGTTGTCAGATATTAAATTTTCCATAATCCTCCAAGATTGAATTACACATATTGATTTTAGAGGCTAGGTGAGAACTGTGAGTTCTGTGAGCTAGGTAAGTACAATCAAGCCAAGCCATAGTTTATACAGTTTTCTTTCCCTTCACAAGAAAAATGCTTGATTCCCCATCAACACAGTTGGTGCTGATGGGGGAATTACTCCCACAGCTCAACTGTGTTCTGCTGGTGGGGAGCCTTTCCGGTCAGCAGAACACAATTATCACTGCTAGCGTCTAGAACCACCGGCAATGATCACATGCAAAAAAATCTGCTTATTGAGCTTACCCTTCACACCTTTTAGATTTCCCTAGTCCAGGACATGGCACACATTTACTGGTATCTCTGCAAAGGAGACATAACCTTTCCTATGTTGTCTTCATTTCTGATCAGCAGTCTGATAACTGGGCATACTGGGTTTGGCATCATAGGTTGGCATCATCCACCTGTACATCTCATTCCTCTTTTGTCACAAATATGGACACAGAAAGCAGAAGTGAGGCCATAGGTTTACACTTCACACCTTTTAGATGCCCTAGTCCAGGACAGGACATGACACACATTAACTGGCATCTGTGCACACATAAACCATACTTGCTAACAGTTCAGATTTTCCCAGAACATTCACGGATTTTAGACCTAAATCCCAGTCTTACCATGTCTTGGGAAAATTCACGGGAAATTGGCTTTTTCCCGGTGTTCTGTGATGAATCCGTGCCACCGCTAGAGATCCAGGGTCGCCGCCATTTTTGTGAACAGCAGATCTAGTTGAGGCCGAAGAAGCAAGAGGTGGAGCCTGGGTTGTGGGCCAAGCCGCGGGGTGGGGGGTTTGCGGCAGCTCCATTTCTATCACCAGCCACTTTCATTGCCACCCAGGCTCCTCTTTTTGTTTTTTCCCCTCTGCCTCCACGAGAGCTGCTCTTTGCAAAAGTGACAGCAGAGACAAAATCACCAGTGCCAACCTCTAGCGGTGGCTCTGGCGATACAGCAGCATGGAGGTTTCAGAATCTGCTGGCAAGCTGCATCTTGGTGTCAAGAAAGCACCGTATCTTGGTGAGAAGTAAGCACTGCATCTTGGTGACAAGCTGCATCTTGGTGACAAGCTGCATCTGGTGGCAGGCGATGGTGGCAAGTGACAAGCTGCATCTGGTGGCAGGCGACGATGGCAAGTGACACGCGCAGGGCTCCCATTGATTCTACATTATGGTGAGTTGAACTATTTCATTATATATTACAATGTAATAATAGAAATAATGCACTTCAATCATCCTGACACCATACAACCATGGTGCCGTGATGATTGAAGCACTAACAATAGGTGTTTGGAGTATCTTTATCTGCTGATTGTTAAACTTTCTGGAATACACATATTGCTATTGTGGTGTAGGATCTGGGCCTACTGTCCCTCCATCCCTCTTTCTTTCCTTCTTTCTTTCCTTCCTTCTCTCCCCTTCCCTCCCTATCTCTTTCTCCCTTTCTCTCTTTCTTTCTCTCTCCCTCCCTCTTGTTCCCATTCTCTCCTTCTTTCTCTCTCCCTCTCTTTCTCCCTCTATCCCTTTCTTCCTTCTCCCTCCATCCCGCTTTCATTCCAGACTCTAACCACATCCCCTTGATGCCCCACCCCCTAATTATAATAAGACTCCACCTACAGACTAAAAAGTGTCCCTATAATTTTTTTTTTACAATGTTGGCAGCTATGATAAACTGGAAGACATGCAAGTGAATCTTGATTCCTGAAAGGCTGCAGCAGAAAGACATCCATAAGCTGAAATTCAGTAGAAATCGAAATTTCTGTATGTCAAAGTCTTTGACCTCTGCTGCAATCTGCTACACTGGACAGACCGAACAAGTACCAGGTAGCTTGTGGCTCACTGGTATGGAACTACAAGTACCAGCAGACCAGGGTTTTGACAGTCTTACCTCTTTTATGTGGGTGCAGTATGTCCTTTATAATGAAAGCTATAGCATGACACATCTAGATAAGTTAGTGATAATACTAGTAAAATTAGTAAATAAGGAAAGTGACACATTCTGCCAAGGATTTTTCCAATCTATTCACCTACAAAGGCAGAAAAGCACAGTGCAAAAATTTTTCATGAGAAAAAGATTAAAGGATCATTAATTAGTTGATGTGTATGAATTATTTTTGGAGAATAAGGAAATGCTTTAGTGTCACTTTAACTGCATTAATATTAATGTTTACTGTTCTACTAATTTGGTTTGAATAATCAGAATTTGTTAATATCAGCAGAATAAAGCATTTTACAGTCCCTCTTGCCTTAACCCATAGCAACCAATCGGAATTCATCTGTCAATAATCTATTCAATAAACTAGAAATTAGAAGGAATGCATTGGTTCGCTGCACTTTGCTTATCATTATTATTCTTTGCACAAGCGTCTTGCAATGCAAATAGAATAATTAAACAGGCGTTTTATGTTTGTGATGTTATATTGCTTTTTCCTATTGCAGATCTGTTACAGTACAGCTGTGAAAGAAGTGATTAAACATACACAAAAGAGTTAACATTTCTAGTAATGCTGAGGAATGAAATTGGAATTAGCCAAGCGTAACTGCATCTGAAAATCTTGGATCTGAATACACAAACCTGTTTTTGCGTATGTCACCTGCTATTGTCTAATTTTTTGTTTTTTATTCATTAATAGAGTTTTGCAATAACCTCCAAAATTTAAACAAATTTGCAGTGGTCGTACATAAATGGGATGGATATCTTTAGAAACTTCATATATATGTAAAATATTACTATTGACATTTGTAATATAGAAGATGCATAATGCATGTACAGTATATTTAAAATGTGTCCATTATGGCATCTCAGGGGATACAAAATAGCTGCTTATAAATTGCAAGACTTAAAACATATCTATATAATGATAATGGAAGGTGTCATTTGGCATGTAGTTTACTTTCACATGATAATAAATGCAAGCATGGATTTGTCACCACATAGAACATGTAAGTGAGTTTTTTTTGTTTTTTTTAACTGGCTTGATCACTGCATAGCAATTTACAAGGCCAGGATAGTTTTAAAGGAAAATATCCATTCATTAATGCAAAATTGAGCTAAAAATTGAAGATTTGCTATGTGCCTATGATCATTGCCCTTAAAAATATATCTTTTGCCATGAATTCCTCCTGAAAAATAGCAGTGCTCATCCTGGTATGTCCGCCTTTCACTGCTAGCCTCAGGAGATTTAGAATGAGATTTGGTGATGTCAATACTATTTTGTTCATGGTTAATAAGGTTTAAAAAAGACAGGTCCATACAGTTCACCCTAAATATGTATATGCAAGTGTATTTTGTTTAATACAATAACTACAAAGAAGGCTGTGCACTGAACCTCAGCACAAGCATGTAAATTGAAACCACAACCATGTGCAAAGCCAGGTGCATGGGTAGCTTTAGGCATTCTTGCAAGTGTCCATTCAGGTAATGGAACAGATGAGTGGCAAGAAAGAACAGTGAACTGGTATTCCAGTGCAAAAAAATAAAAATAAAAATGTATGTATATGGAATGTCATAGCTGGATTTAAAGGATATGACACAGTCTTGGGCTAAAGGAAGTTCCACATAAAACAATAATGTCCAAGAAAAATTATTGACGTTATGAAATAAATCTTACATGGTGCCAAGCAGTCATTCCAGGCAGTGATGGAAAGTTAAAAGGCTGAGAGCAGATGTAGTGTGCCGATCTCTTACCAGATTTTTTTACCTACATGTATCAAAATGGGTCTATTAAATCTTTGCAACACCCCGGTCTCTGTGTCCCTTGTTCCTTCCATTAGTGCTTTCACTTAAGTGTTTCCACATCTTTTACAGAAATCTTCATCTCATTGTGAGTACATCCCCCAAAAAGTAAAAAACTCATACAGTGCAGTAATTATAAAATTACCATAAAAAGTTACTATTATTATTGTGCTTACATGCATGTGTGGCAATCAAGTGCTAAGTGGCCTCTCACCCCTACTGCTTATCTTCTAACCAAACATCCACTTTAAAAGGCTTATCAATTTACTCCAAATCCATGTTCTCCTCCCCCGAATCCTCCTCTTCTCTGTGTCATTTAAAAAGAAAATAGTCAAAATAGTGTAGTATCACCACAACTAATGTAAACTAAATAAATTGTGCTCATGCATTGGATGCCTGTGCAATAAGAGGACTGGGAGAGTGACATCAAAAAGGATTATTAGATGCATTATCACCCAACCCTGTGCCTTAGGGGCTGAGTTTGGTAAGGTGGTATGTGCGCATGGGGGCTAGTGTATGGTGGCATGTATGAATAGATTTACAGTTTTTACACTTTATGGAGCAAGGTTTAATATGACTACAATTTATTTAGTGTACTTAGAATATAAGCCTCGTAAAGTGAATGTTTGGTAAGAAGATAAGCAGAAGGGGTGAGAAGTCACATATCGCTGGTGTCTTTCACGCTTGATTGTCACACATGTTATACATGTGAGCACAATATAGTAACTTTTTATGGTAATGTTATAATTACTGCACTATATGAGTTTTTTTTTACTTTTAAGGCGATGTACACATGATGAGATTTCCGTGGAAGATATGGAAACACTGAAGTGAAATCACTATTGGAAGGAACAGAGGACACAGTGACCAGGGTGTTGCGAAGATTTAATAGACCCATATTGATACTTGTGAGTCAGAAAATCTGGTAAGAGTCTGGGGAAGTGAGTGGCAGGAGAGTACTTACCGTTGCCAGTTAATGTATTCCTGAGGTGCTGGACAGTTGGACTTTTATTGAACTCTGATACACCAGGGTGTTGGCATTTTGTTTAGCTGCTGGGTGTAGACATTGGGGGCACTTGAGTGCTGGCGGACATTTGAATTGCCAATAGTAAATAACCTTTTCCACAGTCTAAGGTTATACCTATTTCCATCTAACCTCAAATCATGGCTGCATGTCCTCTTCAGGGATCTTAGCATAAACAGTTTATTATAGTTTATCATAGTTTCTGGAGTCACCATTGCAATATTTGTACATTGTAATCATATCTCTTCATCCCCCTGATGAAGCCACACAACGCTGTGGTGTAATGCGTAGGTAAGGGGCTGGATGACGTCACAATGTTCTGTGCATGAGATATTGTGGTAACTATATCCTTGGGAAAGCTGATTACTGTTGGATACACTGTACATGCTGTTAAAGTTTGGTCCACTTCAACATCTTTTAAATGTGAGCATATGTCTAGAGGTTTTTAGAAGCAATGAATGATTTTAAAATGATAAAGCATTATGTATGGTGGTTTCTCTTTCTCTTTGTTCAACTGAGCAGAGGTATTGAGAGGAGTAATATATGTTTTATTGATCCAGGAATGTTCTATTGAATCCACATTGGGGGAGGCAAGCGTTTAGTGACTTTACGTAAAGTAGAACTATAGGCAAAACTTTTTTTTCACGTTGAAAAGGGTAAGGGCAGGTTATACCCTCTGTCAGATTTTTTTTCACCATGTGAGTCCCATTGCAGAAATTTCCTTTCACTTTGTGTCCCATAGCCAAACAGGAAGTAAGAGGAAATCCCTGCAAATTAAGGGAATTCCTTGGGGACCCCCAGGTCACCAGAACTAGTGTTCCCATTGGAAGATTTCCCCTAAATTACTTTTCTGGGGACAACCCAAAATTTACGATTTTCTTTACTTTCACTTTCAATGATAATGGTAAACAGGACAAATAGAGAAGGTGAATCTCCTTAATGGGGGCACAGGCAGCAATAAAAAACTGACAGGTATTCTAATCACTCTCCACTCTATCCAAAACTAAAAAAAAACAAGTTTTGCCTTTAGGGATGTATGGTCATATATCCCAGGTGAGAGTACATCTGGTGGAGGGTGTCCGTGTCACTTTTAAGTATCATTGGCACTGAGTGGTGGAATAACACAAGACAGTGATTAAAGAGAAATATAAAAATAACAGCACTATGGACTGTATTTTCAATACAATTTTATTTTGTACACTAATGTCACTTTGGGACTATTTGTTTAATAATATTGTTTAATGTATTGCACAGTATAAGTTTGAAATTGTGAAGCGCATTACAAATGGGTTATAATATTGTATAGCAAATATATGTGAGAGTGTGTTAGGTGTGGGTGATTCCCAACTTTGTGATATTATTTTGTACATAGTAGCTTGCAAGGTTTTTATTTTTATTCATTTTTTTTTCAGCAAGATTTAACCAGTGATTAGATGTAAGACGCAAAGGAAAGGTCAGAGTTTAGGATTACACCTAGCACTCTGGCATGAGTGGAGGAACCAATAGTTGTGTTATTGATTTCAATGGTAAAGTCAAGAGGTGAGTGTAGGAGAAAATATTACTCAGTTTTTGACAGATCTAGTTTGAGGAAGTGGCATGACATCCATACTGATATGCCACTCAGTTAATTTGTGATATGTGAAGAGATTGAGGGGATGAGCTGAGGAGTAGAGAGATACTGTAGATCTGGGTATTGTCAGCATAGAGGTAGTATTGGAAGCCACGGGAGGCTATCAACTGGCTTAGATAACAGAAGTAGAGAGAGAATAGAAAGACCCCAAGGACAGAGCCTTGGGGTACTGCAACAGAAAGAGGAAGAAGAGTGGAGGAGATAGAGTTGTAGTTGACACTGAAGGTACAAGATAGGTAGGAGGAGAACCAAGAAAGAGCAAAGTCAGGGAAGGCCAAGGGAGCGTAGTATATTGAGGAGGAGTGGGTGGCCAACTATATCAAAGGCAGTGGAGAGGTCTTAGAGTATGAGTATGGAGTAGTGGTCTTTGGTTTTAGCAGTTAATAAGTCGTTCGTGAGTTTTAGAAGAGTGGTTACAGTGGAATATTTTGGGCATAAGTCAGACTGTAGAGAGTCAAGAAGTTTGTTATCAGTGAGGTAGCAACTCATACAGTTGTGGACAAGGCGTTCAAGAAGTTTTGGGGTGAACAGGAGCAGATATCTCTGCACATATCTGTGTCTTAAGTTGCTCAAACAGGTGGGGTACAGTGAGGGTTTTTTTAAAGTATGCAGTTAACCAGTGTATGTTTAAGAGGAGATGGAAAGGTGTTGGTTGAGAGGGAAAGATTGAAGTTGTGAGTTAGAGAGTGTGGAACAGAACAGGAGCAGTACTTGTGAGGGAACAAGTGATGAGGTGGGACTCAGAAAGGGTTTTAACATGTTCTTCAATGGTAATGGAGTAGATGAAGGAAAGTATTAAGTGTGGACCTGTTATGTTGGATAGAAAAGAAAGCTGGGCAGTGGAGATGTCATCACAAATTGTATCGATCTTGCTTTTGAAATGATTAGCAATTGCCTTGGCCCATTCTTTTTTACCTTGCACATGACTGGTCATTCTTTGCAAAGTGAAATTTAAACACATTCACTAAGCTTAGTAAAAATTCCCTTGCAGAGTGAAAAGTATACTGCATAGTAAATCAGCCACAGTGTACAATTGTGGTATCCTGATTGTATTTCAACCTCCTTCAACATTCTGTAGTTCTGAAAATTCATTGTAACCCTTTAGTGGACATGCCTTGTAAATACCTTTTTCAATATCTACAATGCTGTGTGAAACATTGTCTGGAAGACTTCTTTAAGCTTGGTTATTTCACAGTTCGTGCTTACATAGAAAAAGAGAAAGTAGCTATAGCTTGGCTCTAACCACAATGCTAAAGCCTGGAACATACTTATACTATAAATCTGTTTACTGTAAAAGTTGTTTTTATCAAGCAATAACTAAAGATGACACATATAAGAAGATGAAATGCCTATATTTGTAGAATGTGTTTTAGGCTTACTAAAACACACCCTATGTAAAAGGGAGCCTATCCTTGTATGGTAGTAAACCATGGGTGGACAGCACCGGCCATATCCTATTTGTATACTGTATATTATACTGTACAATACCCAGAAATAAACTGAGTAGCGTATCAGTCTGTGTCCATGTGTGACTTTGATTTACGCTGTTCTCGCAGGGGCCTTGTGTGTATCTGGGCGTGTTGGAATGGAGAAATGCCGGCATATAAGGTCAGTATTAGAAATTAATAAAGGTGCTCAAAAGAAACAGAGTTAAAAGAGAGGAAATGGGTCTATCAATATTTAATGGGGCAATCAATCTGGCCTATTAGTTCACTATGATCTTAAGAGAACAAGTATTGCAACCTTATAAAGTATCCATTGTTTTAGCCAGGTTAGTTGTGACTAGAGTTAAGCGAACCTGGACGGTAAAGTTCGGGTCCGTACCAGACTTTAGGGTGTCCGTGTCCCGAACCCGGACATTTGAGATAAAGTCCGGGTTTGGGTTCGGGATTCGGGTATGTTTTTGCCCTTTTGAATAGCTGCAGCACAGCCAATCAACAAGCATTTCACTCGTTTGCCCTTAGAAGCCATCACAGCCATGCCTACTAATGGCATGGCTGTGATTGGCCAGTACATCATGTGACCCAGCCTAGATATGAACTGGAGTCACGTAACGCTGCATGTCACATGCTCTCAGGCTATTGTAGGGAGAGGATGCTGCCACCACTGTGAGGGATAGATTAGCGTTATAAAATCATCTCATACTGGTATAGCGAGAGGTTCCTGCTGCTGCTGTGAGGGAAAGATTACCATTATAAAATCATCTCATACTGGTGTAGGGAGAGGTTCTTGCTGCTGCTGTGAGGGACAGATTATTGTTCTAAAATCATCTTATACTGGAGTAGGGAGAGGTTCCTGGCGGTGCTGTGAGGGACAGATTAGCATTCTAAAATCATCTCATGCTGGTGTAGGGAGAAGTTGAAGTTCTTGCTGCTGCTGTGAGGGACATATTATTGTTCTAAAATCATCTCATACTGGAGAAGGGAGAGGTTCCTGGCAGTGCTGTGAGGGACAGATTAGCTTTCTAAAATCATCTCACACTGGTGAAGGGAAAGGTTCCTGCTGCTGCTGTGAGGGACAGATTATCATTTCAAAATCATCTCATACTGGAGTAGGGAGAGGTTCCTGGCGGTGCTGTGAGGGACAGATTAGTGTTCTAAAATCTTCTCATACTGGAGTAGGGAGAGGTTCCTGGTGGTGCTGTGAGGGACAGATTAGCATTCCAAAATCATCTCATACTGGTGTAGGGAGAGGTTCCTGCTGCTGCTGTGAGGGACAGATTAGCGTTCTAAAATCATCTCATACTGGTGTAGGGAGAGGTTCCTGCTGCTGCTGTGAGGGACAGATTAGCGTTATAAAATCATCTCATACAGGAGTAGGGAGAGGTTCCTGGTGGTGCTGTGAGGGACAGATTAGCGTTATAAAATCATCTTATACTGGTATAGGGAGAGGGTCCTGCTGTTGCTGTAAGGGACAGATTACCGTTATAAAATAATCGCATACTGGTATAGGGAGAGGTTCCTGCTGCTGGTGTGAGGGACAGATTAGCGTTATAAAATCATCTCATACTGGTCGTCGTCGTCCTTGGAGAGGGATATGGTCATACTCTACTAAAATATTGCGATTAGACAGGGAG
>BLSH010316227.1:757283-809119 GCA_018402905.1 Glandirana rugosa | reverse complement strand
CATTGCTGGTTTAACAAATAATTGAAATTTGTGGTAAATAGTACATTTGCGTCCAGAATGATGAGAGCGTCAAATAAGGGACGTGGTCGTGGTGCTGCTGGTATTGGTGATGTTGGTGAAGCTCCTGTTGCAAAGAGAGGACGTTGTCGATCTGTGCCAGCTACACGCACAAGTGAAACACCTTCCTCAGGTGCAAGCAGCCGACAGAACCTTCAACATTATATGGTAGGCCAGAATGCCGCTCAACGAATGGTGAGGCCAGAACAAGTACAGGCGATAGTAGATTGGGTGGCTGACAATGCCTCCAGTTCCTTGACATTGTCTCCCACCCGGTCCCTTGATGAAAGCTCAATGCTGGCACATGAACCTCATGGCCATCTGTCTTTCACCTCAGCCCCTTGTAAATCAGCCAAGCAGTCTGAGCCCTAAGTCTTATGCTTTTTGATGACTCTGCTGGTGTGCTTTCTGTAGGCCATCCACATAGCCCTGCCCCAGAAGTGGAAGACATTGAGTGCACCGATGCCCAACCACTTCTGGTTCAGGATGAGGTCATGGAAACACCACCGCAGCACGTCTCTGATGATGACGAAACACAGGTGCCAACTGCTGCAGCTTTCCACAGTGTGCAGACTGACAAGGAGGACAGTGGTGAAGAGTGGGTGGAAGATGATATGGAGGATGATGAGGTCCTAGACCCCACATGGAATGAAGGTCATGCGAGTGACGTGTGCAGTTTGGAGGAAGAGGTGGTGGTCGCACAGAGGCACCAGCTCAGCAAAAGAGGAAGCAGGTTGCAAAAGTGGAGGGACCGTCCCCTTGACAGTACGCCTGATACTACCTACCGCACCCAGGGACCTAGCACACCAAAGGCAGCTCAAAGGAGTTCCCCGGCATGGCAGTTCTTCAGACAATGTGCTGATGACAAGACACGAGTGGTTTACACGCTGTGCAATCAGAGCCTGAAGCGAGGCATAAATGTTCTAAACCTGAGCATAACCTGCATGACCAGGCATCTACATGCAAGGCATGAGTGGCCTCTTCCTCCACCTCTACAGTGCCAGTTTCACCTGCCACCCAGCAAATTGATGATGTGACAGCAACGCCACCATGGTCCCATAGAAGCTTACAGCTGTCCATCTCCCAAACACTGGAGAGAAAGAGGAAGTACCCTCCTACCCACCCACGATCCCTGGACCCGAATGCCAGCATTTCAAAATTCCTGACCTTTGAAATGCTGTCATTCCGTCTGGTGGACAAGGACAGTTTTAAAAACCTGATGGCAGTGGCTATCCCACAGTATGTGGTTCCCAGCCGGCACTACTTTTCCAGGTGAGCCATCCCTTCCCTACACAAACAAGTCGGGGACAAGATCAAGTGTGCACTGCGCAATGCCATCTGTGGCAAGGTCCACATAACCACTGATACATGGACCAGTAAGCATGGGCAGGGACGCTATATCTCGCTAACTGCACACTGGGCAAATGTAATGGTGGCTGGGCCACAGGCGGATAGCAGTTTGGCGCATGTCCTTCTGCCACCAAGGATTACAGGGCATTTCTCTTTGCCTCCTGTTGCCACTCTTCCTACTCCGCTTCCTCCTCCTCTACCACCTCCTCATCCGCTCAGCGTAACACCTTCACCACCAACTTCAGCACATCCAGGGGGAAACGACAGCAGGCTGTTTTAAAACTGATATGTTTGGGGGATAAACCCCACACTGCGCAGCAGCTGTGGACGGGCATTGAACAATAGACCGATGAGTGGTTGTTGCCACTGAGCCTCAAGCCCGGCCTGGTGGTGTGCGATAAAGGGCGAAATCTCGTAGTAGCTCTGGGCCTAGCCGGTTTGACGCACATCCCTTGCCTGGCGCATGTGCTGAATTTGGTGATGCAGAAATTTCTAAAAAACTACCCGGATATGTCATAGCTGCTGCAGAGAGTGCGTGCCGTCTGTGCGCGCTTTCGGCGTTCTCACCCTGCTGCTGCTCGCATGTCTACGCTGCAGCGGAACTTCGGCCTTCCCTCTCACCGCCTCCTATGCAACGATGCAACGTGCCCACAAGGTGGAACTCCACCTTGCACATACTGGAGAGACTGTGCAAGCAGCAGCAGGAAATAATGGAGTTTCAGCTGCAGCACGCACAGGTCAGTCGCTCTGCAGAACAGCACCACTTCACCACCAACGAGTGGGCCTCCATGCGAGACCTGTGTACCATATTGCTGTGTTTTGAGTACTCCACCAACATGGCCAGTGCCGATGACGCTGTTCTCAGCTTTACTATCCCACTTCTATGTCTCCTTGAAAAAACACTTCGGGCGATGCTGGAAGAGGATGTGGCACAGGAGGAGGAGGAAGAGGGGTCATTTCCACGGTTATCAGGCCAGTCACTCACAAGTGGCTTGGTGGGTGGGTTCCTGCACCAGCATAGGCCAGGTAAAAAATTTTCAAGCCAGGGCACAGTTCTGGAGGATGAGGCAGACGAGGATGATGAGGAGGAACCGTGTTCACAGCAGGGTGGCACCCAACGCAGCTTGTGGACATCACTGGAGCGTGGCTGGGGGGATACAGAGGACACAGATGATACACCTCCCACAGAGGACAGCTTGTCTTTGCCTCTGGGCCGCCAGGCACACATGAGCAACTACATGCTGCAGTGCCTGCTCAATGACAGCCGAGTTGCCCACATTGTAACTTGTGCTGATTACTGGGTGGCAACCATGCTGGATCCCCGGTACAAGGACAACGTGCCGTCCTTAATTCCCTCACTGGAGCGTGATCAGCAGATGTGTGACTATAAGCGCAAGCTGGTAGACGTGCTGCTGAGGGCATTCCCAAATGACACAGGGGCTCAGTGGAAGCACAAGGCGAAGGCAGAGTAGGAGGAAGAGGTCGCCAACGCAGCTGTGGCACCTCCAGCACCTCAGAAGGCAGGGTTAGCATGGCCGAAATGTGGAAAAGCTTTGTCAGCAGCATGCCACAACAAACAGCACCACCAGCTGATAGGCAACATCTTAGCAGGAGGCAGCATTTCAGCAACATGGTGGAACAGTATGTGTGCACACGCATACTGTTCCACCATGGGGCAGACCCACGTACTGACTGATGGGTCTGCCCCATTCAACTTCTGGGTCTCCAAATTGGGCACATATCCTGAGCTTTCCCTTTATGCCTTGGAGATGTTGGCCTGCCCTGCAGCCAGTGTATTGTCTGAACGTGTGTTTAGCACAGCAGGGGGGCGTTATCACAGACAAGCGCAGCCGCCTGTCCGCAGCCAACGTGGATAAGCTAACCTTTATTAAAATGAACCAGGCATGGATCCCACAAGACTTGTCTGTACCTTGTGCAGAATAGCCATTTAGACCGGCCTCGCACAGTCATTGGTATACTTTTTTTTTAATATGTCTCAATATTTTGGGGGCTACCCCAATTAGAAAAAAACAAACAAACAAAAAACAGTGTTGGCTACCACCTCCTCCTCCACCGTCATTTCCACCACCTACACCGCCACGGTCACGGCCTCCTCAACCACCTACTCCATATCCACCTCCTCCTCCATTTTTTTTTATGTGATTTTGAGTTATTTCCCTATCCACATTTGTTTGCAGGGCACTTGTCCTACTCTTACTCCCATTTTGCTTCCTTATGCAGCCTTCTTGCCCTTTCCAGGACTTTTTTACAGCCATTTTTGTGCCCAAAAGTTCGGGTCACCATTGACTTCAATGGGGTTTGGGATCAAGTTCGGGTCAAGTTCAGGACCAAACTCAAACTTTTTCACAAAGTTCGGTCGAACCCGGCGAACCCGAACATCCAGGTGTCCACTTAACTCTGGTTGTGACCTAAATCCTTGTCCTGACAGAAGATATAGAACAAACAATGGATTCATTTACTAAATAAATAGTGGCTGCTCATTTAGCAAATTACATATTCAATGCATATAATAAATACGGTGGAACTGTGTTTACTTCAATTATCCAAACACTTACAAGAAAAAATAATGTTTTTCAATTCACCCAAGTGCTAAATTTACTTTAAAATGTATGTAAAACCAAAACCTTTTTGTTGCTTTGGATAAAATGTGAAAGAGTTTAAAAATTCTGATTTTATTGCTGTCTGTGTCCCCACTGGGGAAATTTGCCTGCACTATTGATCCTGATGACCACCGTCATCTAATACAGAATGTAATAACAAATCCAAAATGTTTGAGTTGTGCCAGCTGTCTAAAGCTTGTTACACATTACAATTTGATTCTACAATCTCCAACAACTATGTAGTGCAAGATCCTGACTGATTGGATACAAACATATTGGATATATTAGGTGAGTCCTTATTTTGCAAAAATTTGATAAATCTAAATTTGATTGTATATAGACTGTATGATCTGATTCCAATGTGGTCTAATCTTAGTTCCTGCTACATCTCTAAAAGCGGAATTGACAGGAAATCTCCCCAATGGGGCACAGAAAAAAGCTAATAGTTCTTAGGATTCTTAGGCAAACCCTGTTCTGGTATAGTTCAGGAATGGGGGGTTGTATACTCTCTGCCCCTTTGTTTCTTGGCCAGCCAGGCTTTAAGGTTCTGTTGGGGATTTTGTGGGATTTTGGCATGAAGAAAAACACACACAAACTAAAAAATATGCTGCGTGGTCCCCTCCAACATTTATACCACATTCTTATTCTACAGAGAGGTCGAGTGTGGATATTTTTGGGGAACCACACACAAAAAAAGAGAGAAAAATAGTGTGGGGTTGCTGCAAGCATGCGGCCCCCCTCTCCTGATCCATACCAGACCACAAGTCTTCAACGCTGGGATGAAATCTTTCTAGGGAGGGTCCCCTTTGCTGCAAACTTTTCCCCACGTAGATTCCCTTGGACAGGTGGAAGTGGAGGTCTGTAGGGGGGACTCATGAGAATCTAGAAGACCCTTTTAGAATTTGGGGGCCCCTAGATATTTTCCTGCATGAATAAGTAAGGGTTTTATTACTCACAAAATATGAAAACCTAAATAAACTCGCACACCTTGGCAAGGTTTGTTGTTAAAAGTAAATCAATAAAGAAATACATAAATACACAGTGATGTAAATCCAACATCAACCATCAATGTAGATCCAATATCAACAACCAACCGAATGTCAACAAACCGGCCCGTGATGCTGACTGAAATCATGGACCAAATATGGTCAAGACCATATTTGGTCAATGACATCACCTGGGATTCCCACTGGCTTGTTTTCAATTTAAATCAAGCTGGCGGGTGGGTGGAAGCTGACATTTAGTGGTGGTAGTAATAGAACTACTAAATGATTAAGTTCCATCTGCAGCAGTGGGCAGCAAAACTGGCCAAATGTGGTCATTTACTTTGAGATATTCATGGGAATACAGTACTCATGGCCAGCCAAAGGTCATACCTATTTCTCAAACTTGGTAAAATAACTTTCAATACAAATAACTATCTTTCTAATTCTATCTCTCATAACAAAATTAAAACTTCTTGATCATGCACAGTTCAGTGATCTGGGAACCTCATAATTGAATGTAAAATATTGTTATCTCTACTATACCAAAATAATTTATTTTTGATTCTAGTTGAGCATTCAAGAATATTTACTTTAAAGAGGAAATACGCCCTGATGAGGTTTACTTCCTCTATATTCCCCTGCAAAGTAAAAGCATAATGGGCTACTATGCATCGCATAGTAGCCCATTATGTGTCACTTACCTGCAAACGAAGCCTGCAATGTCTCCTGTGCAGGCAGCGTCCATCTTCAGCCCCTATTCCTTCCGGGTCCGCGACTCCGGCCAGTCACTGCACGAACTAAGTGAAGAAACAGCTCAGTGGGCCGTTTCTTCACTGCGCATGTGGCGAATGGCGTTGGCAATGCAAGTACACTGTATATCTCCTAAACCGTGCAGGTTTATGAGATATTCAGGGACCCTACAGGTAAACCTTATTATAGGCTTACCTGTAGGTTAAAGTTTATAGTAAGTATGCTAGTTAGGTATTAACCTTTTGTGTATATCATGACAGATATAGTTTTCTATTAGTATTTGACAACTGTTTTTTAAAACACTATAAAAGAAAAAATAATAGTTTTTAAAATAAAATGTTTTACTTATTTTTTGTTATAAAACATCAAATAAATCATCTTTGATCATAAATTTAATTGTAATGTATTATATATTTTATACAGTATGTATTCTGCTACATTTATTTGGTAAAAAAAATAGATACTTATATATTATTTAGTCTTTTTTAAAGTCTACCAACTATGGTATACATTGTCTTGAAAAAGTATTCATACCCCTTGACATTTTCCACATTTTGTCATATTAAAACCAAAAACATAAATGTATTTTATTGGGATTTTATGTGATAGACCAACACAAAGTGGCACACAATTGTGAAGTGGAAGAAAAATGATAAATGACTTTCAAAATTTTTTACAAATACATATCTGAAAAGTGTGGCGTGCATTTGTATTTAGCCCCCTCTACTCCGACACCCCTGATTAAAATCTAGTAGGACCAATTGCCTTCAGAAGTTACCTAATTAGTCCACCTGTGTGTTATTTAATCTCAGTATAAATACAGCTGTTCTGTAAAGCCCTCAGAGGTTTGTTAGAGAACCTTAGTGAACAAACAGCATCATAAAGGCCAAGGAACACACCAGACACATCAGGGATAAAGTTGTGGAGAAGTTTAAAGCAGCGTTGGGTTATAAAAAAATATCCCAAGCTTTGAACATCTCACGGAGCACTGTTCAATCCATCATCCAAAACTGGAAAGAGTATGGCACAACTGCAAACCTACCAAGACATGCCCGTCCACCTAAACTGACAGGCCAGACAAGGAGACCATTAATCAGAGAACCAGCCAAGAGGCCCATGGTAACTCTAGGGGAGCTGCAGAGAACCACACAGCTCAGGTGGGAGAATCTGTCCATATTACAACTATACATCAGCCACTGTGACGCTGTATACCCAAATAAAACATGCAGGTGTTAAAATCAGTGCAGTACCTCCATCATTACCCTAGTTGGCTGCCCACCTTATGAATATGACCCCTGAAATCAGGATGGTCTATATGAACTTTCCCCAATCAAGCAATAAGAATCCTCAGATGGTGATTAGCAGTCAAAAGTGAAAGTTCCTCTGCGGTATATATGAAATAAACAGAACCACATATAGTGCTCTCTGCTAAAATCTATTTTAATGTAGAGCAAAAAAAAAAAAACCTCACAACTCCAGCACTTGTCACAAGTACATAACACGAGTGCTTTGTGTTTGCATCTCAATCTCAGAAAGGATATGGGATAGAAAGGGTGGCATCTATGGATAGGAGGGCATACACCGAAGGAAAAAATTAGGCTAATTGTGAATCCAAACTGCTACTTGATTATAACGATTAATATAAAAAATTAGATAAAATTGTAAATAGGCACTGGGCTATACTTAAACAAGGTCGAGTTTTGAGCCCGGTACTACCATCACACCCACGATTTATCTACAGTAAGGCACATACCCTTCAAGATAGTATTGCACCTGGGGTTCTTGTCCCACATGTGGTTTTGATAAAAATTATTTTCTTTTTATCAGGTTTTTATGCTTGTGGTCGATGTATGGTCTGTAAAAATTCCAAGGTGAATTTTTAAAACACGGAAGCTTGAGGTGATTGTAGCCGTATTAGTGCAAAATTGAGTACTGTCCGTGATACTTTTTTTATTTGCACTAACATAAAATTTTTCAGGACAAGCTTTCGGGGTATCTCCCCTTCTTCAAGGTCCAAGCAGTACTGCTTGGACCTTGAAGAAGGGGAGATACCCCGAAAGCTTGTCCTGAAAAATGTTGTTAGTGCAAATAAAAAAAAGTATCATGGGGGGGCGCATGTGCGCAGCTCGAGGAGACGGTCATGCCTGCCTAGAGCTCCGCACAGCCGCGAGACATACGGCCGCCTAACACCCGACCAGAGGACCCGAATATTGGTCATAACTGCCGCCAATCCACCTACTACACCCGCTGCCTCGATCAGCACTCCGGCCATGGTAGCAACCGGGACGAAGCCCAAGATACGGACGAAATCAATACGCGAGGCCCTGGCTCGGGCCTCGTCCAAGATGGCGCCGCCGCACGCGACCAAACCAGGTACACCGAGAACCCCTAAACAGCGGCCACTAAGACACCCAGATGAAGGAGAATCAGACTGTGACACCCTAGCCTCCCCTCTACTCTCACAATCAGATGACATGCACCCGGGTCTGCTCCAGCAATTCGAAACGATGCTACAGCGTGCCTTAAAGCACACATCAGAGCAGATCACTAACAAACTCACAAGAGAGATAAGGGAACTAGGGCAACGTACAGCAGACCTGGAACAGAGGGTAGATGAGATGGAACATCACCTCTCTGCACAGACAGAGGAGATAGAAACCCTCAAGGAGGATAATATGACTCTTCAGTCCCAATTAGAGGAGTTTGAAAACAGGGCTAGACGCTCCAACATCAGGATCAGGGGAATCCCTGAGACAGTAGAAGATCTACAATCTACTATTACAGCTCTTTTTCAAGAACTTTCCCCTTCCATCCCCATCGAACGTCTGGAAATGGATCGCATACACAGAGCCCTGGCCCCCCGCAAAAAGAATGGCCCCCCAAGAGACATAATTGCAAAAATGCACTTTTTTCGCACAAAGGAGCAGCTTCTGCAGTCTGCCAGACTACAGCCTACTCTCACGTTCCAGGGCTATGAATATCAGCTTTTCGCTGATTTATCTAAGACTACCATCTTGAAACGTAGATCCTTTAAACCCCACCTTCTGATCCTCCAGCAACACAAGATAGGATACTCATGGGGATTCCCCTTCGCCTTACGATTCACATACCAAGGGCAAATTCACCAGCAGAAACATTGAAGAGCTACAAAATCACCTGCAGGATCTCCATCTGTCCCCTGCTGATCCAGCCCTCCCGCAGAGAACACGTCGACGCTCGCCTTCAGTATCTCCTAGGAAGACACACCACACTCCTCCATCCTCCACCAAAAGAAGTAGAATCTCTCCGGCCCTCCAGGATCCCTCAGACTCAATGGACTGAAAGCCACCCAACAAGGCACCCTTGTTCTCAATCCATTTTTGAACACTAGTGCTCAAGGCACAGTCTAAAGAGGAGTTTAATCTCCGTTACCCCCTCACTATCTGTGATCCAGTGAACAATTTCCTGCACAGGACACTATGCTACCCGTAACAGTATTTTCTCTTACAGGTTTAAAATTTCTCCTCCCTTTTTTGGTTGAATGCATGTTATAAGTTCCTGGACTATGTGGGTCTCTTACCTTCCCCCTCCCAATTCCAACTCTGGAATTTACAGCTTACTACCTTTGCATCCGTTCGAAGCGAAAGGTACTGTCTAGATCCCCCCAAACGACTAAACTTTAAACTTGTAAGAGACACACATACCCCACCCGGAGAGTGCTTATCTCCCCCTAAACTGTTGTTTCATGTTACAAGTAGTATGTCACTCACTCTTTTCTTGTAGACCAGCCCTGCCTTCCGCAAACTTAGAAAAGCAATGCTGAAATCGCCTTGTAAGAGCTCCTGAATCCTTCTGCGGACTGGTAATATGCATTTTGATTTCTCTGGTTGTTATAGTTGAAATTATTCATTATATACTCACTAATGCCGTACATGCCTCCGGCTGTTTGTCATTGCTAACCCCCACATCTTGCCCACAGACTTGCCTACTTGGCCTTCTCTGGGCAACATGCTCCCCTCCGCGCAAGAACCTTGCTCTTGCCCGGACGGAAAATGTTTCTCCCCATATTCTCTTCTTCTTTTTACTCTCCCATTCTCTCAGCTACTATTCTTCCTCCTTTCTTCATCTTCATTACCTACTATCTACCCTCTGGCCGGTAGGGGGAATTCCCATCCCAATAGCATACTCTTTTCTGCACCAACTAAGACCCCGCCTGATGACTAAACTCAATATACTGTCCCTCAATGTACAGGGACTTAATTCCCCATGCAAACGACGCAAAGCCCTTCGCACATGTGCCTCACTTAAAGCCCACATCATTTGCCTCCAAGAGACGCACTTTACCAAACAACATACCCCTAAATACTTAATTAGCACATATCCACAATTCTACACTGCCTCAGCTGACACGAAACAGAGAGGGGTATTGATAGCATTCCACAGAACCACCCCCTTCACATTGAAATCTGAGATACGTGACCCAGAAGGAAGATACCTCATCCTGCTTGGGCAACTACTCGACTCTCCAATCACCATAGTGTCATACTATGCCCCAAATAAAAATCCCACGGCTTTCCTTTCACATCTTCTAACAGTAGTTGACACACATAGACAAGGTACTTTGTTTATGTGCGGCGACTCCAACCAGGTCCTTTTTCCCTTTCTAGATAGATCACCTTACTCACCCAACACACCCCCCAAAAAACTTACTTTCCAACAACTCTTACAACAACACTCACTAGCAGACACATGGCGTGAATGTAATCCCAATAAAAAACAATTCTCCTATTACTCTCACCCACACAACTCTTTCACCCGAATAGACCACATCCTGACCCCGATCGGATCCCTACCTCAGTTATACTCTTCCAACATCATTCCTATTCCATGGTCTGATCATAATGCAATCCTATCCTCCTTTTCAGCTCTAATACCTCCGCAAAACGCTAGAACTTGGACACTGAACGACTCTCTCCTATCTCACCCATCTCTAGTGCTACAAATAGAAACTGCCCTTAAAGAGTACATCTCACTCAATTCAACTGATGACATTTCACCCTTGACACTCTGGGAAGCGCACAAACCAACCATCCGAGGGACACTGATTAGTCTAGCATCCCACAGGAAAAAAGAACGGCAAAATAAATTTCAACAACTAGAACAAGCCTTCACCTTAGCTCACGCCAACTTTCAAGACAACCCTACTCCTGCCCACAAGACAGAATTAGACCGTGCGAAACTAGATCTAGACGTATTTCTCACAGACTCTGCCGAAAAATCCCTCAGAAGGTCAAGTCACCGCTTCTTTATGAGAGCTAACAAACCTGGCACTTTCATGGCTCTCACCATGCAAAACCTTGAAAACCCCCACAGACCTATACGACTGAAAACGGCCCAGCAAAGCTATACCAGCAACCCGGCAAAATCCTTCAAAAATTTCATGAAAAACTTCAAGACCTATATTCTGCTCCCAAACAATCTTCGGACACACAACAAATCTCGGAATTCCTGAATTCCCTCTCTCTACCCTCGCTCTCGGCAGAACAAAGAGAGCATTTAGACCAACCAATCACAGAGCATGAGACGAAAACCGCAATTAAATCCCTTCACAGTAATAAAAGACCGGGCCCAGACGGCCTTACCGCGAACTATTACAAACGCTTTATAGACATCTTGACCGCCCCCCCACTGCCGCACTCAACTCTATCCGTAAGGATAAAACGTTTACGTCTGACTCCCTACGAGCCACTATCACAATGATACCTAAACCTCAAGCAGATGACACATCCTGGGCCAATTACCGCCCGATCTCGATATTAAATAATGATATCAAGTTGCTAGGGAAAATCCTGGCCTCCCGCCTCAATGGCATAATCGGTTCTCTAATACATAGGGATCAGACAGGCTTTATGCCTCTGAGACAAGCCGGAGACAATGTCCGCAGAGTAGTCCTCCTCACCAACCTAGCCCGCTCTAGACGAATACCTACATGCCTCCTATCTTTGGATGTCAGGAAGGCTTTTGATAGCCTCTCCTGGACATACCTACACAATGTCCTTCTCAAATGGGGGTTTGGCCCCTTTCTCTTCAAATGGGTACTCTCTCTCTATTCAAATCCGACAGCCAGGGTAGCTTACGCTGGCCACCAATCTGATCCTTTCCCAATCTGCAGAGGAACTAGGCAGGGCTGCCCGCTCTCGCCTCTTCTGTTCGCCCTGGCCATTGAACCACTAGCCCAGAAAATCCGGGATAACCCGAACATAAAGGGTCTAGAAGTGGGTGGACACACACATAAACTCTGCCTGTTCGCAGATGATATACTACTTTTTGTAACTGCCCCAATCACCTCCATCCCTAATCTTCTCTCAACCCTTACTTCTTTTGCTAGCTTTTCTGGGCTGGTGGTTAACCCTCAGAAGTCCAAAACCCTCAATGTCTCCATACCCCCGCCCATGCACTCGCATCTACAGTCGGTACTCCCGTTCTCTTGGACGCTAGACGGGTTAAAATATTTAGGTGTAAAACTAACCTCTAACCCTCTTGACCTCTTCCAAGCCAATTACCCTCCTATGCTCTGACACTTAACAAAACTTATGACCTCCTGGCTGACCCTCTCGCTCTCCTGGTTGGGGCGTATCTCAGCAAAATGGTCATATTACCCAAAATCCTGTACCTCTTTAGGACGCTACCTATACCAGTCCCCCCGTATTTCATTCGTATCTTACAGCGCAAAGTTCTTGCTTTCGTCTGGGGGAAAATTAGACCACGTGTCCCTAGCTCAATACTTTATCTGAACAAATCGCAAGGTGGGTTGGGTCTACCAAATTTTCTAAAATACTACCAAGCAGCCCAGTTGTCTCCCTTGACCAAATACCACGCAACCAAAGAAATTCCTCTTTGGGTGACCCTGGAATCTATAGACTGTGACCCCTTGTCCGTGGCAAACCTACTATGGCTACAACCGAAAGATCATAAACATATAAACAATCCAATCACACAACACTCCCTTCGTATCTGGAACACACTTAAATTCAAATATAAGCTTCAATCCCCTCACAACCCACTTCTCTCCTACGCCCGCAACCCCTCATTTCCACCTGCTTGGACCTCACCACCTCTATTCCACCGATGGGTAGCGGCAGGCCTCCTTAGAGCCTACTCTTTTGTAACAGGCAGAAACTTCATTCCATTTGCTACCCTATCAGAAAAACACAATCTCCCACCCTCAGAACTATTCCGTTATCTACAGCTCAAGCACTTTTTCTCCCCCCACATACATTCAGACTCTTCCATACCCCAGAAAACGACATTCGAACAGGCCTGCGACCGAGACCCCCGTATGCGTGGTTTAATCTCCCAATTATATCAAATCCTACAGGGTTCCCTTCCGCACACCTCTCTCTCATATGTCTCCAAATGGGAACAGGATCTGAAAATCCACCTCGAACCAGAAGACTGGTCTAATATTTGGCAAGACACAAAGTCTGCCACTCAAAACATTATAGCCTCTGAGGCAAACTATAAAGTGCTCTTCCGGTGGTACCTGGTCCCTGCACGTATAGCAAAATACCAAACAACTTACCCTTCGACATGTTTTAGGGGGTGTGCGGATAGAGGAACTCATCTCCACATTTGGTGGGACTGTCCGATCGTAGGCCAGTTTTGGAATGAAGTATTCGATATCATCTCTAAAATAACAGATCAAACAATTCAACCTACACCGACTCTAGCCCTACTGAACCTCAAACCTCCAGAGATCACTAAAACAAGATTTAAACTGGTTCTCCACATATTAACAGCGGCTAAGCAGACGATTGCTAGAGCATGGAAAACCCCTACTATTCCAATAATGGAGATGAAACATAGAGTGACCAAATTTATGGTTCACTCTAAAATAGAGGCAACAATTCTGGACACCATTTCAAAATTTGAAAGAATTTGGTTACCTTGGGTCCACCATTTCCTACCTTCAGACTTTGATAACACGCTATTGCTCCCATAACTTGACTCTACATGAATCTAGACCGCAGATACGATCCTCCCCTGCGAGTAGAACTCCCCCTCCCGGCCATCCCACACCTACTCTATCTCCCCCTTCCTCTCTTTTCCTCTTTTTCTCATACCTCCCCTCGGCATTCATGCCTCCTTCATCTTCAAGGCACTAGCGCCTAAGGTTGACTTTCCGTCTTATTGTACTTAGCTTGCCCTACAAAAGACAGATGTACTGTAACCATAGACACAAGCGAGCAAACGATCCTTCATTATGCTCTGACACCGCATTTAATGTGTAACCTGTCTATACCAGGCATGCTTGCCGAACCAATCTTTGTCTGTTTGATTCCTTTACTGATTTACCAATAAAAATCTTTGAACCAAAAAAAAAAAAAATAATAAAAAAAGTATCATGGACAGTACTCAATTGTCTCTAAAAAACGTAAGGAATTCACTTCCACAGTCACTAAGAAGGAATATAAAGTTTAAGATCTGATGTACTACACAAGGAGTTGTATCCAGGACAGTCAGGTCCCTTCACGGCAGGTTAGGCGAACACGTGAACAATATCAAAAAAAGGTTAAAAGACACACAGGGTTTCTAAGCACTTTAGGATGGTCCATAACAGGGACCCCAGAGGTCTTAAATTCTGGGGTATACAAAAAGTTAAAAAGTACTGGAGACGAGGCAATTTCATTAGGCAATTAAGCCGCAGGGAGATTGGAAAACCTCCTGTTTCTTTATCAGGGAAGAGGATACCATTAGTTGTCAAATTTTGAAGCTGGCAATCTCCATGGGATCTCCATAGGTTGGCATGTATGTGCTTCCCACCATGCAGGATGGCTGGAAGGGTCCCTGGAGCTGGACTCCCAAAAATTAGGTTTCTCTGGCGGAGGAATGTTCCCCACATTCAAAAGTGCAGCCTTCAGTGTGAGTACCCAACCTGGCAGGAAGGTGCCACAGAGCAGAAGCCTCGCTGATCAACTGTCACTAGTCACAAAGTGGCCTCTGTAGGACTGGCCTCACCACCGGCCTATTTTTTTTTTTTACTAGTAATGGCGGTGTTCTGCGATTTTTATTGAGACTGCGATATTGCAGTGGTCATGTTGGACATTTTTGACACTTTTTTGGGACCATTGACATTTATACAGTGATCAAAAATTTAAATATTCACTGATTACTGTATAAATGTCACTGGCAAGGAAGGGGTGAACCTGTAGGGGGCAATGAAGGGGTTAACTGTGTTCCCTAGGTGTGTTCTAACGGTGTGGGGGCTGGGCTGCCAGGGGCATGAGAGATCTAACTGATCCCTAGTACAGGGATCAGTAGATCTCTGTCATGCCACCTTACATAGCGGGGAACCGTGGTGTTTACATCGGTGGTTCCCCGCTTTTCTACTGTATCAGATGATCGCGGGTCATCGGCAGACATTGAGTCCGCCCGCCTGTGGCCCCGCTCAGAGAGCGTGAGCCGTTTATAGACTATGATTCGCTCTGCAGCAGTAAATGTATGTTAGACGGTCTTTAACCGGTTAAATGTCAAATTTGATTCAAACTGTTTTATTTTGGATAGATGACTTTTTTTATACGTATTTTTATAGAGTTTTTAATATGCATATTTGTATATGTTTTAAAGATGGCCACGGTTTAATTTTTAATTTTAATTATATTTGGGGATCATTTGAATTTTTTTGATACTGAGGAATATTTTCCAGCTACTTGTAAGCTGTAAATCTGGCATTGGCTGGAGTACCCTTTTAATATATGGTTGTTGGTTATTTAGCTGCTGGGAGCGCCGTCCATTTATCAGTTAGATGTGGGCAGTGGTTAGAGTTCCCTTTTAGCACACTGGGAGCACCATCCATTTATCGGTTTGATGTGGGCAATGGCTAGAATTCTCCTTTTAATATACCATTGCTGGTGGTGCTGCTTGTGTCTTGCTATTTGCAGGCAGAGCTTTGTTGCCACAGAGCCAGACATTGTCTATTTAGGTGTGGGTGTGTACGTGGCTCGCATCCTGCTGACGATGCCCCCAGGATGTAATGCATCCGGGAGAGGAGCCGCGCATGAAGACACCTGTGGCCATCTTTAGAGATTGGGATGTAAACACAAAGCACTCACCATCTAAGGACCCTTATTGCCTGATTGGGGAAAGCGCTTATAGACCATACTGGTTTCAGAGGTTATATTCATAATGTGAGCGGCCAACTAGGTCAATGGTGGAGGTACTGCACTGATTTGAACACCTGCATGTTTTATTTGGAAATACACCTTCACAGTGGCTGATGTGTATGGGTTTCTCCATTATATGGACTTTGTTCTCATGACTCATATATTTATATATGGACTTTCTGACAATTGCATTGCACCATTTTGTTTTAATATTTCAATTTGAGGTGTTGTGTTTATGGCCTTGAGTGTTCTGAATGCAAAATATGTAGTTATATTTGTGTTTGTTTGCGCTGATTATTTACATTTGCCTTGACTTCTCATACACTGCATGGGCATACTTAGATTTACCCAAAACACTAGACATGTGCAGAATGAAAAATATTTGTTTAATTTTGATTCAATTTGTTATTTACATAAATCTGTTTAGTTAAATTTGTTTAATCCATTTAATTTGTTTTCGGAATTTGTTATGTTTATTCATATTCAAATCGATTCAGATTTTCCGAATTCGAATAGTTTTCAAATTAGAAAAGTTTTCAAATTCAAAAAGTTTTTGAATTCGAAAAGTTTTCAAATAGTTTTCGATTTGTTTTCCCATTTGCACTAATACGGCTACAATCACCTCAAGCTTTTCCCATTTCCAAAGAGAATAAAATAAAAAAGAAGATAATGGAATAGAATAGAAAAATAGAATAGAAAAGAATATAACAGAACATAAAATAATATAATATAATAGTAAAACAGAATAAAATAGAATAGAAAATAAAAGCACAGAATAGAATAGAATAGAATACAATAGAAGCAAACATAATAGAATGGCACAGAACAGAATAGAAGCCAACAGAATAGAATAACAAAAGAATGGAATAAAATAGAAAGAATATAACCATCTTCAGAAATTCGAATAGAATACAAAAGAATATAATTAAAAAACCAATAGAATAGAATAGAATCAATTCAAATTTAAATAGAAAAGAAAATAATAGATTAGAATAGAATAGAAAATAACAGAATATTATAGAAAAAGCAACTGAATAGAATAGAATAGGATAGAATAGAAAGAATATAACAATCTTCCTATTCTAATCTATTATTTTCTATTCTATTTAAATTTGAATTGATTATATTTGAATGTTCGGAAATGGTTATATTTTTTCCATCCTATTCTATTCTATTCCATTCTATTGTTTTTTTTTTTAATTCTATTTTTTTTTCTATTTGTTTATTCTATTCTGTTCTATTCTTTTCTATTCTGTTATATTCTATTCTATTCAAAATTTGAATTTCCGAAGATGGTTATATTCATTCTATTCTATTCTATTCTGTTGTTTTTTCTATAGTATTCTGTTATTTTCTAGTCTATTCTAATCAAATCTATTTGTTTCTATTCTATTCAAATTAGAATCGATTCCATTTGAATTTATGGAAATTGTTATATTATTTCTATTCTATTGTTTTTTTAATTCTATTATTTTCTATTCCATTATAGTCTATTCTGTACTATTCTTTTTTTTTAATCTATCCTTTTCTATTCTGTTATTTTCTTATGTATTGAAATTCAAATTCATTCTATTTGAAAATTGAATTTCAAAAGATTGTTGTATTCTTTCTATTTTATTTTATTCTATTCTTTATTTTATTCTAGTCTATTATTTCTTTATTATATTCCTTTATTTTCTATTCTATTTTATTCTCTTAGGAAATTAGAAATCAAATTGAATACAAATTAGAATTTGAAAACGTTTCAAATTTGAAAACTATTCAAATTCAAATCAATTTGAGTTTCATCCAAATTTTTTTTCATTATTTCGGATTCGTTTAAATTCGGTACTATTGTAATACGAAAATTTGGATAAATGTCTACAAAACACATTCTGCTACTCTTCCTGAGTAAAGAGGGATACCACATGTGTAAGACTTTTTCTCTGACTAGCTGCATAGCGGGACCCAACATCAAAGGAGCACATTTAGGCTTTTAAGAGGTAAAAATTATGTATCTGATTTACTGACTACCTATCACATTACCGGAGGCCATGAAGTGTCAGGTTAGTAAAAACACCCTTAAAATGGCCACATTTTGGAAGCACATACCACAAGGTATTTGCTAAAAGGCATGAAGTTCCTTTTGAGAATATCATTTTTTAAATACGTTTTTGAAAAATGAATAAAAAAAAATGAAAATTTTTATCACACAAAATTGTCATTTTAATAAGATATTTCTCAAACACAGCACAAGCGTACTTAAAATTACACCCTAAAACACATTTTGCTATTCCTCTCATGTGATGATATTACATGCGTAAGGCATTTTTGCTGCCTAGCTGTATAGAGGGGCCCAAAATCCAAGAAAACACATTTTTTTTATGGGACATAAATTATGCACCTAGTTTGCTATCTATCATATTTTCAGAGGACTTGAAGTGCCAGGATAGTACAAACTCCCTCAAAATGACTACATGCTTAAAATCAGACACCCCAAGGTGAAAGGGTAAACAATGGCACCAGCTACAGTCAGTAAAAACAGAAATATTGGCACTGGCTGTAATCAAGTGCTAGGTGTAATCTGGATCCGAGTGTAACCTGCCATTTGCTGTAATCAAATGCTAGCTGTAATCTGGCACTGGCTATAATCAAGCACTGGCGGTAATCAAGGGCTGGCTGTAACCAAGCACTGACTGTTGTAAGGCACTGTAATCAGGTGTTGGCTGTAACAATAGGCCATATTCTGATATCAGTTGTAATCAGAAGCTGGTTGCAACCTTTCTATCACATTGTGGAGCATCTGAAGTGCCAGGAGATTATAAACACCTGCAGAAAGACCATGTTTTGGAAAGCAGACACCCCAAGGTGAAAAGGTAGATGCTAGCACTGGCTGCAATCAGTATTAGTAAAAACACTGGCACTGACTGTGATTAGCAAACGGGTAACACAGGCACTAGATGTAATTAGGTGTTGTCTGTAATCTGGCCCTGGCTGTAATCTAGCTCTGGCTGTAATCTAGAGTTTACTGTAACCTGGAGATGACTGTAAAATGTTGTTGTCTGTAATCAAGCATTGACAGGAATCGGGTACCTTTGGTAATCTGGCCTTGGCTGTAATCTGGCACTGGCTGTAATCTGGAGCTAGCTGTACTATATCATTGTCTGTAATCAAAAATTGACTGTAATCAAGTGCTGACTGTAATCAGGTGCTGTCTGTAATAAGGCTCTGGCTGCAGCCTGGCACTGGCTGTAATCTGGTGCTTGCTGTAACCTGGTGTAGCTGGTGAAACTAGTGTAAGTAAATTTATTTTGAGACTCATTGTAGTTGTGTGAGTCTGTAATTAGGTCAGGTAACTCTAGGTCAGGCTAGAGGGCTCTACAGGGCAGGTCTCTGCTACCTCCCCCTGGTTCTAAAAGTTTTGAGAAGCTTCTGGAAGCTAATGGTGGAGGCTAGGAGGCCCTAATATTCATAATTGAGGGAATCTGGCCAATCTTGGTTTGCAGTTGTTTTACCGGGATGTTGCCTACAGTTACAGGCATCATCTAGGTATCAACATTTTCAACCGTAAATTCCCTGTGAGGCAGAAGTGATTTGAATGGCTGAACAGCCACTCGTTCACTTCTGCGGGAGGTGGAAGGGGGTCGGTGGGGATGGCTGAACAGTACAGAGAGAGGAACTGACATTGTTCCTCCCTCTCTGTGACCCCTGAGACTGGGAGTAAAACTGATTATGTCACTTCTAGTTCTGCCTTTCTGTTTACCTGGCCGCAGCGGCGGCTGGTGCATATGGGGTGCTTGGGCGCCGTCTTCCCGCCTCTGAGAAAAAAAAATCAGCCTGGCCCCCCTGCAGGTGGCGCCGGTACATTGACTTTTCTTTTTTTTTCCTCGGCTCTTTGCTGTCAGCTGACAGCAAGTAGTGAGCCGATTGGTCAGCCATTAAAGTCTATCCGTGTGCGCTGAACAAGCGCACACACATACACTTATTGGCTGCCTCCTGAGCCATCAGAGCCAATGACTCTCTGTCATTGGCTGCTGTTGGCGGGGGCGGGACTATGGTAGACATGCTGCCTGTGTGATTACTCACGCAGGCACAGCACTCCCCGGGACAGACTGCCAGCATGCTCTCCGCTAGCGCTGCCTCTGCATCTCTCGGCCTGCTTTTCCATATGCCGATCTCTGCAACACTGCCAGCCTGAGCCTGCCTATTAGATGGGGTAAGTGCGGGACCTGGGGGGAGGGTGGATGGCTGTTGAGGCTGGTGACTGTATACCCGACCTGGCACCCTGTATACTGCAACCTGGCACCCTGTATACCCTACCTGGCACCCTGTATACCCTACCTGGCACCCTGTATACTGCTACCTGCCACCCTGTATTCCCAACCTGGCACCCTGTATACTGCTACCTGAGGCTCTATATACCCTACCTGGCACCCTGTATAATGCTACCTGGCACCCTGTATACCCTACCTGGCACCCTGTATACCCTACATGGCACCCTGTATACTGCTACCTGTCACCCTGTATACCCTACCTGGCACCCTGTATACTGCTACCTGGCACCTTGTATAACCTACCTGGCACCCTGTATACTGCTACCTGGCACCCTGTATACCCTACCTGGCACCCTGTATACTGCTACCTGGGGCTCTGTATACCCTACCTAGCACCCTGTATACTGCTACCTGGCACCCTGTATACCCTACCTGGCACCCTGTATACTGCTACCTGGCACCCTATATACTGCTACCTGGGGCTCTGTATACTGCTACCTGGCACCCTATATACTGCTACCTGGGGCTCTGTATACTGCTATCTGGGACCCCTGTATACCCTACCTGGCACACTGTATACTGCTACCTGGCACCCTGTATACTGCTACCTGGCACCCTATATACTGCTACCTGGCACCCTATATACTGCTACCTGGGGCTCTGTATACTGCTATCCGGGACCCCTTTATACTGATATCTGGGACCCCTGTATACTGCTATCTGGTACCCATGTATACTTCTATCTGGGAGCCCTGTATACTGCTACCTGGCACCCTGTATACTGGTATCAAGGGCTCTGTATACTGATATCTGGGACCCCTGTATACTGCTATCTGGGACCCCTGTATACTGCTATCTGGGACCTCTGAATACTGCTACCTGGCACCCTATATACTGCTACCTGGGGCTCTGTATACCCTATCTGGGAGCCCTGTATACTGCTACCTGGCACCCTGTATACTGGTACCTGGGGCTCTGTATACCCGATCTGGGACCCCTGTATACTGCTATCTGGGACCCCTGTATGCTGCTATCTGGGACCCTGTATACTGCTATCTGGAACCCCTGTATACTGCTATCTGGGACCCCTGTATACTGCTATCTGGGAACCTGTATACTGCTATCTGGGACCCCTGTATACTGCTGTCTGGGACCCTGTATACTACTATCTGGGACCCTGTATACTGCTACCTGGGACCCTGTATACTGATATATGGTGATCCTGTATACTCCCATCTGAGGCTCTGTATACTGCTATATGGTGACTCTGTATACTCCTATCTGGTGATGATGTATACCCTATCTGGTGATGCTGGGCTGTATACTGCTGACAAAAGGGGTGGAAACTATAAGGGATGGGGCTTATGAGAAGTGGGAAGGGTCAAAAAGGAAGGCCGGGATCTAGCACCCCCATCCTAAAATTTCACCAGCCGCCACTGTCTGGCCATTAGCGGCCAAGAAAGCAGTCAATCAAATCTGTGTCTGATTGGCTGCATAGGAGGCCAGAGGAGAGATCTGGGGTATAATGGACCCCAGATCTCTCCATAAAGAGGACCTGTCACGGCCCTGCTGTAACAAGGGATATTGTTCATCCTTTGTGATAGCAATAAAATTAATACAAAAAAATAAAGAGAGTATAAAAAATTGTTTTAGATAATAATAAAAAGAAAAAAAAATTAAAGCCCCTCCATCCCCCCGTGCTTATGCACAAATGCAAACACGTACATAAGTTCTGCACACATATGTAAACAGTGATAAAACCACACATGTGAGGTATCATCGCAAACTTCAGAGCAAGAGCAATAATTCCAGTGCCAGACCTCTTCTGTAACTCTAAACTGGTAACCTGTACAAATGTTTAAAATTTTGTCTATGGAGAATTTTAAGTACCATAGTCTGGTGCCATTTCACACGGAGGGGCTGGATGGTCGAAAAAAGGATGGCACCAAAACCTTGGAATAAAGAAGCACCACAGGGCTTATGCTGTGGAGGTGCGACACCCCCTAGAGGGGACTTCTCTCTGGTAAGTGGCTTTTCAATAGGGGATTACCAGAGTACCAGCACATTTATCACACTGCAGGTTTGAAGAACACAAGTCACTTTATATGAACTGTTTGTCAACGAAATAAATGAACTGTTTATTCTGGTTCCTGTTTTTCCAGAATTTATGAACTTGCTTAAGAACAATTGCACTTTCCAAAAGGAACAAACCTCAAACATTAGAGGTGGTCAAGACAATCACCTGCTTATTGATTCATTTACTTATGATTGATTTATTGATGTATTGATTGACCTCCCTGGAGGTATGATTATGTCAGATTTTTGCGTCTCAAAGCGGTACATTTTTTCGCATAGGAATTTGGCGTTTTATATTGTAGGCCTGTAATTCTTAGGAATAACTCACTTAGGACAAGAGTCTAGTAGACATCCCGGGCATGATAAAGTTTGAAATAACGAAATTATAAATTATAATGTATATGAAAAAAAAAATTATAATATAATAAATAACTATGAATAATTATCAAAAACAATAATATAATAATAGTAACATTTATTCAATAATGTAATCAAGTCAAAAACACTGAAATTTGCTCAGTTGCAGAATTGTCGCTCTCGTCACTTTCAGTGTCTGATGATAAATTTCCCCAAAAATCAGTATCACTCAATTCCGCAAATGATTCTTATTTACTATCGGTGTTTTCTAGCTGATCAAAAACCGATTTTGACGTAAAGGGACTCTTTTTTATGCCATGGACGTTCTTAAGTTTCTAGGCAGAAAGAATGGCATATATAATATAAAAGTGCATGCAGGGCACTAGACAAAGTACTAGGGACAAAAGGGATATGAAATGATTTCGTACAGTAAAGTAATCTTACAAATTACAGTCTACTGTATGTTTACTGTGTGTTTCACTTTTTGAATTTCCCGGCAGGCTCCATCCCCATGCGACGCAACGCTCGCAGGGAATGGAGCCTGGCATCACACAGGCTTCAGAACAAAGAAGAGAGAAGGCGCCTCTAAATGCAGTAAAATTTATTACATAGGTTAAAAACAGGATGATCACACTCACAAGATGTAGAGGTAAAAAGGCATGTCCGCACGCTTGTCTGCGGAGAGACGTGTGATCAGGCAGCAATGTAGTCCATGGTGTGCGGGGTCTCCGTGTAGCTGTATCCACAATTCCTCCCGTGGAGCAGGGCGACCGCCTGCAGTCAGTCAAACGTCCGCTCGTATGAGGTGGAGCATCCGGGGCATCGAGGAACCAGCATGCACAGCGTCCCACGTCACAATAGTGCGACGCGTTTCTGAGTGTTCAGGCCTGCGGTGTAAACAGACAGGCGCACTCTTTCATAAGGCATAGAGAGCTACGGAATCCTTGCTGCTTTTAAGCTTGGGGTAGAGGGTGACATCTGGTGGTGTAGTCCCGGTATAGCATGTTAAATGGTAGTAGGTGATGTCATGAATGAGGAAACATTTGGGGATTAATACAAAATGATAAGTAAAGCGACCAGATGCGTGCATATACATGCAAGGGAAGGGGACAAAAAAAGTATAATAGTAATGGTAACAGTAATTTTTATGTGTATTGTCCATATCTATTGGGTTATATAAAAAAAATGTAGGGATATCCCATAAAAGTTATCAAGATTATAGGATTAAATTGATTAATTAAAAGATAAAAAAATATAGAAAATTAAAAAATAAGAATAAAATTAAAAACTGATTACATAATCACAGTACATTAAAATTCATTGAGAATCGTACATAGAAAATTCCAATTAGATCAAAAGCAGAACAGAAAAAGAGCCCAACTGTACACTATGGGAATAAAGCAGGACAATTATATGATGAAGCAGAGCAAAAACACATAATAGAGGAGACATATATATTTGTGGGAAAAAAAACGATTAGGTCACTTGATAAAACATAATATGACAATATCTCAGAGATAGTGTGGTAATTTATAGAGATATGTGCATCCAGACCGTATGGAAACAGTCTTATATGTGTAGTGTGGTGTACACCACCATAGGGATGGGGTACCTTGTTATTATTGTTGTAGAAATAATGTGATGAACTACTACAATTATTATTAGTACAAGTATAGGGGTTGGCGTAGATGGTATGTGTGCATATATATATAAGAGTATGGGTCTATGAGGATACGTGTATTACTAATCTCATATGTACTAGTTAAATGTGGATCTGTGGTGGGATGTGGTTTGGATATGTGCGGGGATTACGAACTACATAATCCAATCTCCGCAATGACAGTGCACCTCCCTGATGTGGGGTACACACTGAACAATTAATATGGGTGGACTAGTGTCAGTATCTGTGTGTCCATATAGTACCTAATAGGAGTGTGACCTAGGTACATAACCTATTTGGGATATGTAGGGTGTCGAAGACAGAGACTCCTTGTATTGTATAGATTCATGTGATCTAAACAATGGTTACAGGATACAGGTGTTGTTGTATATAGTTACTTACTCTTTTACCATCAAGAGGACCCGCCACCCCCATAGGACCAAAAGAATGCACATATACCTAAAGGTAAGCAGAACAGTGTTAGCCAAGAATGTCAGGAGAGTAGTACTACAATATCGTGGCTATTTCAATGGTTTCATTTAAACCTCCGGGCGAAAGGGCATCTAGGGTGTAGATCCAGAAGGTCTCTCTGGCGCAGAGCTTGCTGAAACGCTCTGCACCAGAGAGAGACCTCGGGATTTGTTCCACGACCCAAACATCTAGGCCATCGGTGGACTTCTGGTGGATCTCAGCAAAGTGGCGGGGCACACTATGTATATCCTTGCCCTCCTCGATGAATCTCCTATGTTTGCCAAATCGTTGGCGTAGTGGGCAGACCTAACCTATGTAATAAATTTTACTGCATTTAGAGGCGCCTTCTCTCTTCTTTGTTCCACTGTCTTTGGGATTTGGCTATCCTTTAGAAGAGCTGCCGACTTGCAGTTTGTACCTCCGACACACATACCTCTTAGACCTTCCACCTGGCCCTGCGCCTACCTACCTCTTATCTACTGTACTTTGGCCAGCACTAGTGCAGCAGACCAGGTCTGGACTTTTTGATACGTTTCTCTCATGGTTTTTAGCCCTTTCAATTTATCTAGCATATTATACTATATCTGCTCTTAGTCCCTGGATTGTCTTATCAGCATAATCTGTCTTATACTAACGGTGAATGCATATCCTCATATGATTGGTATGTGATCTTCCACATTTTCATATTGTGTCCTATGAAAAAATGTCAATCATTTAACCTGGTAATATATAAATATATATCTATGTTATTTTTACAGTTTATTATTTTCATTGTTACAGTTTCATACTGTGCCCCATTTCATATTAACCATTGAACAAGATATATAGACAATTCATAACCCCAACATGGATATCCTTAAAAGCGTAGAGACTCACAAATATAATAATCTGGATGACCTATATACAGTCCTCCCCTCCCGTATCTTTTCCCCCAGTGCTACGCTTACTGGAAAGAATCACCACATCATAGGTGGCCTGTTTAAACGCCTGGAAAGACTTATAAAACAGGCCAACCAACACTGGTGGGACCGCTTTTTTCTAAAACTCTATCTAGAGGCTAAAATATCCCCCAGGGGCCTCAGAATTCTGAAGGACTGCACACTCCTGGACCCTCAAGGCCGTAAGGAGTGGGACAGTATATCGGAGTTCTGCATGTCCAAATGGATGACCCTATTGGCCGAACAGAGAGCCCATAAGATCGACAAACTGACCCATGATATACAGAGACTAGCTCTAGACATAACTTCCCACAACCTGTCCATCCCCCCCACATGGTTCAATACCCTAAAACAGAATACCAAACGTGATGAAGACCTATTGATAAAATCTAAACTTGGGAAATTTAGAAGAGATGTAGATGATTATAACCTTAACAGGGTCTTATCTTGGCATAAAAAGACCCACACTGTTCAACACCAACTTGCCCCTCAGTCATTGCTATCTCTTCAAACCCGTCCTCCTCCTCCTCCACACCGTTTGCCTAGTTCCTATCAGCCACCCATATCACATTCCAGCAAATCCCATATCCATCCATCCAACTCTGGCCCTCACAATTCACAATTCTCATATCTCTCTCCCTAGGAACAACCACACCCCCAACAGGGCAACAAAACATAATCAGCTACTTACAGACCTTAATAAGTTTTATAATAGACTACAAAACACCAGTACAAATAGGCCCACCAACTCTGATATTGTTTTTAATTCCCAGTTACCCATCACAACCACACCTGTGATTTCTAAACCTACTACATCCTACCCTTCTATACACACTGGAGCCCGATCAAGTGCGCCATCACAAGGGACCTCCAGTGAGAATAAACATCCGTTCCCAACCACAGATACACCTGTACGCCCAAGGAGTGTGACACCACCTTCTGATAATTCGGTACCCACCAATACCAATAATGAATTATCTAATTTAAGAACTGAAGGCTTTCTCTTTCCCTCTAACACACCCATTTCTACTAAGGTAACTTTTTTAGTCCCAAGTCCTCCCCCGGCCAGCTCCAGAAAGCGAAAACTTACAGGAGAGGCTGTAGGGAAGGACGTTCCAAGAAAACCACTTCACAATCCAAAATACCGCAAACTGTAAAGATCTTTAACCTATCGACACACACACTGAGTGAGGCAGATAGGTCTCTTCTTAGTAAAGGACTTTCGCCCCCACACATAAACCCAATTCTTTTCAGCTTTTTAAAGATCTTAATAGATACATTCGGAATCTTACCCTAAAACGATATTACATTATGAAAGAAACAAAACAACCCACAGACACCACACCGACCCTAGATCCTCCAGTTGATATTTCCACCACCTCCTGTGATCTTAACATTAGTACCTATTCATTAGATTAATCTCCACTCCCGTCAGTTGATGATGATATGCTTTATCTTCTCACCCAACATCTCAACACCTCTCCACCCATCCAAAATTCACATCTAAAACCTAAATCCATCTTCTTCCCGGCAAATGCCAAGGGTCCACACCTAGAAGCCTTTTATAGGGTTGTATATGCGGATCTCCTTCATATGTGCCAGTCCACGCCACGCACACACCACTATAATCATAACCTTACATCTGGAGAAAAACAATCTCTGGATCAACTTATGGACAACATGGACATAGTTATAAAACCCGCTGACAAAGGAGGTGGCATAGTGGTGTTGGATAGAAATATGTACATTACTGAGGCCAATAGACTTCTATCAGATACAACTACATACAAAAAACTTCGGGGAGATCCTACTAATGATTTCTCAATAGAACTAGATGCCTTGGTTAAATCTGCTTTAGCAGAAGGCATCATCACCAAATCTGAGGCTGCATTTTTACGAAAAGACTTTTACAAAATGCCCTACTTCTATCACTTACCTAAGGTTCATAAACACCCTACGCTGCCCCCAGGCAGACCCATTGTTGCAGCTATGGATAGTATCACCTCCGGACTTAGCCAATACATTGACATCTTCCTTCAACCCATAGTACACCAACTTTAGTCCTACATCAGGGATGGTACACACCTACTTGGGTTACTCTCCCCATACAGATGGGAACCCAGCTATGTGTGGCTATCCCTTGATGTCAACTCATTATACACCTCAATCCCCCATGAATTTGGACTTAGGGCCATTGAATTTTTTCTTTCACAGGATCCCGACCTAAATCCCAGACAAGCTTCCTTCATTCTTGAAGCCACACACTTCTGTTTATCCCATAACTATTTCAGTTTTGAGGATGTATTCTACCTACAGACCCAAGGAACTGCTATGGGAGCTAATTTTGCTCCATCATATGCAAACCTATCCATGGGCTATTGGGAACAGAATTACATCTGGCACAATTGTCCCTTCTCTGGTAATGTTGTCTTTTACGGTCGGTATATAGACAACATTATTATTATTTGGGATGGCCCCCAAGAGCATATTCAGCGTTTCGTGGCACACTGTAACAATAACCCTTATGGACTCACCTTCACTTTGGTTGCAGACACCCATCATCTTGCTTTCCTGGACTTGGACCTCAGACATGAGGGTAGTAACATCTGTGTCAGCAGCTACACCAAACCTACCGCTGGTAACTCCTTTTTACACTACACCAGCTGCCATTACCCTAAATGGATTAAAAACATTCCCAAAGGACAGTTTTGTCGTTTACGACAAAACTGTACACTTGATAGTGACTACATCACCCAGAGCAATCTGCTAAAAGAAAAATTCTCAGATAAAAAATACCCCACCTCACTGATAGATCAAGCCTTCGAACACTACCAACATGGCATGCCATCGAAAAAAACAAGAAAGTGTGGTGATGATCTCCCATATAGATTTATCACCACCTTTCACTCGCAATATAAAAGGATGGAAAGGATCCTCTCCAAACATTGGGACATCCTATGGACCGACCCTCATCTGGGCACCATTCTACCTACACAGCCCAGGGTTATCTACAAGAGAGCCCCGAGTCTGAAAAATAAAATAGCCCCTAGTAAAATCAGGCCCCCCAGCTCACAACCAAATCCGCTGGTACTGCTTCCATTGGTAGGAATGTATCAATGTAAGAAGGCCCTATGCAAAACTTGTCACTTTGTACAACACGGGCAGAAATCCTTTTCTTATAAGAACAAAAGGTATCAGCTGGACGGTTTTTTCAACTGCTCATCTGATTACGTTGTATATGCTCTTACCTGCCCGTGCGGCCTAATCTATGTTGGTCGCACTATCTGCACACTACGCCAACGATTTGGCAAACATAGGAGACTCATCGAGGAGGGCAAGGATATACATAGTGTGCCCCGCCACTTTGCTGAGATCCACCAGAAGTCCACCGATGGCCTAGAGGTTTGGGTCGTGGAACAAATCCTGAGGTCTCTCTCTGGTGCAGAGCATTTCAGCAAGCTCTGCGCCAGAGAGACCTTCTGGATCTACACCCTAGATGCCCTTTTGCCCGGAGGTTTAAATGAAACCATTGAAATAGCCACGATATTGTAGTACTACTCTTCTGACATTCTTGGCTAACACTGTTCTGCTTACCTTTAGGTATATGTGCATTTTTTTGGTCCTATGGGGGTGGCGGGTCCTCTTGATGGTAAAAGAGTAAGTAACTATATACAACAACACCTGTATCCTGTAACCATTGTTTAGATCACATGAATCTATACAATACAAGGAGTCTCTGTCTTCGACACCCTACATATCCCAAATAGGTTATGTACCTAGGTCACACTCCTATTAGGTACTATATGGACACACAGATACTGACACTAGTCCACCCATATTAATTGTTCAGTGTGTACCCCACATCAGGGAGGTGCACTGTCATTGCGGAGATTGGATTATGTAGTTCGTAATCCCTGCACATATCCAAAACACATCCCACTACATATCCACATTTAACTAGTACATATGAGATTAGTAATACACGTATCCTCATAGATCCATACTCTTATATATATATGCACACATACCATCTATGCCAACCCCTATACTTGTACTAATAATAATTGTAGTAGTTCATCACATTATTTCTACAACAATAATAACAAGGTACCCCATCCCTATTGTGGTGTACACCACACTACACATATAAGACTGTTTCCATACGGTCTGGATGCACATATCTCTATAAATTACCACACTATCTCTGAGATATTGTCATATTATCTTTTATCGAGTGACCTAATCGTTTTTTTTCCCACAAATATATATGCCTCCTCTATTATGTGATTTTTCTCTGCTTCATCATATAATTGACCTGCTTTATTCCCATAGTGTACAGATGGGCTCTTTTTCTGTTCTGCTTTTGATCCTATTGGAATTTTCTATGTATGATTCTCAATGAATTTTAATGTACTGTGATTATGTAATCAGTTTTTAATTTTATTCTTATTTTTTAATTTTCTATATTTTATATTTTTTTATCTTTTAATTAATCAATTTAATCCTATAATCTCGATAACTTTTATGGGATATCCCTACAATTTTTTTATATAACCCAATAGATATGGACAATACACATAAAAATTACTGTTACCATTACTATTATACTTTTTTTGTCCCCTTCCCTTGCATGTATATGCACGCATCTGGTCGCTTTACTTATCATTTTGTATTAATCCCCAAATGTTTCCTCATTCATGACATCACCTACTACCATTTAACATGCTATACCGGGACTACACCACCAGATGTCACCCTCTACCCCAAGCTTAAAAGCAGCAAGGATTCCGTAGCTCTCTATGCCTGATGAAAGAGTGCGCCTGTCTGTTTACACCACAGGCCTGAACACTCAGAAATGCGTCGCACTATTGTGACGTGGGACGCTGTGCATGCTGGTTCCTCGATGCCCCGGATGCTCCACCTCATACGAGCGGACGTTTGACTGACTGCAGGGGAGGAATTGTAGATACAGCTACACGGAGACCCCGCACACCATGGACTACATTGCTGCCTGATCACACGTCTCTCCACAGACAAGCGTGCGGACATGCCTTTTTACCTCTACATCTTGTGAGTGTGATCATCCTGTTTTTAACCTATGTAATAAATGTTACTGCATTTAGAGGCGCCTTCTCTCTTCTTTGTTCCAGTGTCTTTGGGATTTGGCTATCCTTTAGAAGAGCTGCCGACTTGCAGTTTGTACCTCTGACACACATACCTCTTAGACCTTCCACCGGGCCCTGTGCCTACCTACCTCTTATCACACAGGCTTCAGGCAGAGGACACAGCCCGCAGACACAGTGGGGGACATCGCTGGATCCAGGGGACAAGGTAAGTAACCCAGCCTTGGATACAGTAATACAATCCCGAGTGTGGCTCGGGGTTACCGCTATTTGCAGTGAAGGCATACCCTGAGCCACACTCGGGAATACCGTCAAGGAGGCTACTTGATTCACTATTTATTCATCTATCACAAACAGCTAAAAGCACTAAGCAATTAAGTCACTTTTACTGAATTTTTTAAGGCTGTAATTTAATTTCATTTGTGTATGCACTAAGCTGATTCATATCACCTGTGTAAACACATAGAACCTATGTGCATAACGTTTAACGCAGTATATTTCAGTGCATTACTGTAAGTTTAATGCAGTATATTTTTGCGCGTTACTAAAATTTTATCGCAGTATATTTCTGTGCATTACTGCATGTGTGTTATTCTCTGTGCGTTACGTGCCGTTTAACGCATTATATTTCAGTGCGTTAGTGCAAGTTTAATGCAATATAATTATGTGTGTTAATGCACGTTTAATGCAGTATATTTCAGTGTGGAGGATGTGATGGACTGGCTTACTAAACCATCCTCATGCTCCTCATCCTCCGTCACTCAAGCAGAGGCTAGTGTGCAGTCCACTGCAGCTGCCAGAGTGGCTAAACCTGCCTTTTTGTCCACATCTATTGCTGCCATAGCATGAGGCATGGAGGAGTCAGCTGAGAAATTTGAATACAGTGCCAGCCACTTGCTCCTTGATGATGCACAGCCATTACTTGATTGAGATGTTGGTTCTAAGGTTGAGGAAGGTAAAAACACGAGCCTACAGAGAGGGGGGAGCACTGGTACACAAATTGGCTGTCATGTTCCCTTAGCTGCAGCGTATTGCCAAGTTGTCTCCAGTGATAATGAGATAGAGGAGATGATGATGATAAGGTCACTGATGCAACTTGGGTGCTGGTTAGAGCAGAGGAGGAAAGTGAGGGTGAGGCACAACCCCAACGAAGCAGCCATCATGGTGTAGTAGAGAGCAGCCACCCTATTCCATCACATTGTGGAGCTGTTATCTCCCTGCCCACTTACCACAGATCAGCTGTCTGGGCCTTTTTTAGCACATGTACAGCCGATAGTACTGCTGCAATTTGCAAACTTTGTCTCAAGCACATCAAACATTGCAAAAACACCAACCATTTGGGTACCACATGCTTGACAAGGTATTTAACCTCCCACCACTCAGCCCATTGGTAAGAGCACCTGAAAGCCACACAAAAGGGATGCAATTATGTTCCTCCTCCTTACTCACTTCAGTTTACCCCCACTATACCTCATTACCTCTCAGCAGCCTCCACTGACAGGGATGATGGTATAGTGCAGGGTGTCCCAGGTCCTTGCAGCACATCTGCCAGTAGCACATCACCAGCTATAGATGATAGCTGGCAAATTTCTCTGCCCCATCTGCTGCAGCGGAAAAAAATACAGTCACTGCCACCCACATGCCCAGCATCTAAATGCAAGCTTGTCAAAGCTGCTGGCTTTATAACTTCTGCCTTTCCATCTGGTGGATTCTGCCCCCTTCCGTGAATTTGCAGAATGTGCTGTACCACAATGGCAGGTTCCCATTTGCTATTTCTTTTCATATAAGGCCATTCCATCTCTCTACCATCACATAGAAGGCAATGTTATGGCATCATTGGGCAAGAAAGTCAGCTGCAAAGTTCACATGACTGCTGACATGTGGTCCATCAAGCTTGGTCGTGGACAGTATATTTTGTTCACAGAACACTGGGTAACTCGGAAGGATGCAGGACAGGGCTCAGTGCTGCAGCTTGTTGTGCCCCCAAGTCTCAATACAGCCACATTAGATAGCTCTACCCCCTCCTCCTCCATGCCCTCCTCTGCTGAATTGTCCTATGAACCAAAAGTACCCCCTAAGCGTTCAAGGGGCTATTCAATGAGTAAAGGGTGCCTCAGCTGGTGTGTCTAGGGGACAGAAACTACACTGGAGCAGAGATTCTTGCAGCTGCTGGGGCAGGCCCAGAGGTGGTTCAAGCTATGCTAGCTGGAGCCAGGAATGGTGGTTTGAGATAATGGCACAAACCTCCTGTCCACCCTTAGACAGGGAAAGTTAACACATGTCCCATTCTTGGCCCATGTCCTCAATATGGTGGTGCAGCATTTCTTAAATAGGTACCCAGGGTTGGAAGATCTGCTAAAGCAGGCCAGAAGAGTCTGTAGCCATTTCAGGCAGACATACACAGCCAGTGCTTGGTTGGCTGAAATTCAGCGGGAATTCCATCTGCCGTAAACTGCCTGATTTGTGACATGCCCACCAGATGGAACTCTACTTTGGCAATGCTGCAGTGGCTGTATATGCAGCAGAGGGCCGCCCATGAGTACCTGTGTGAGTATGGCACAACGACACGCTCAGGGAGGCTCGGCTTTTTTTCCCCACACCAATGGCTGCTAAAAAAGGATGCATGCACTGTACTGTCACCATTTGAGGAGGCCACAAGGATGGTGAGTCATGACAGTGCATGCATCAGTGACACAATCCCTGTTATGTTCCTGCTGGAGCAAACTCTGCGTGGCATTATGGACAGGGCACTCTCAGCAGAGCAGCGGGACTTCCTTTCCTCTCAAGGCCTGCTTTATGCAGAATACATTTTTCCTATGCCACAGCACACACAAAAGGAGAAGGAGGAGGAGGATTGTATCAGTTTTGGAAGCATTGAAGCAGAGGAACACATACTGTACGTCAAACCTTAAGGGATGCCATCCCCAGAACCCTTAGGAGTAGTACGTGGCTAGGAGGAGGAAGTTTCAGATACTGTAATCCTCAGTTACCCCAAGGAGTCTGCTTCTAATGTCTCCGCAAACTTGTGGTACATGGGTTCCCTCATGCTTCAAAGCCTGCGAATGGACCAGAGAATATGTGTTATCAAGGAGAAGCATCACTATTCTGTTTGAGGGGGAAGGGCTGTGATTACAGGCTTCCTGTATATGGAAGTCGTGATCACTCCCTTCCCCCAGCCAGCCCAGCCCACACACAGTTAGAACACGCCCAGGGAACACAGTTAATCCTTAGAGCGCCCCCTCCAGGTTAACTCCTTCACTGCCAATAGCATTTACACAGTAATCAGTGCATTTTCATAGCACTAATCGCTGTATAAATGCTAATGGTCCCAAAAAAGTGTCAAAATGGTCCAACATGTCCAATATCGCAGTACCGCTAAAAATTGCAGATCGTCGCCATTACTAGTAAAAAATAAAAAGAAATTAAAACCCCAGAAATGAATTCTCATCATCCGTAAACGCGGCAACTTTTGCTCAAACCTATCAATAAACGCAGATTGCAATTTTTTTTGCCAAAAATATGAGGAAGAATATAAATCGGCCAATACCGATGAAAAAAAATGTTTTTTTATATATTTTTTTGTATTTATATTTTTGAAAAAAATGAGAAATGTGGGTTTTTTTGTAAAATTGTCACTCTTCTTTTGTTTATAGCAGCGATCAGAAATGACGCAGAGGTGATCAAATATCACCAAAAGAAAGCTTTATTTGTGGGAAAAAAGGACGCAAATTTTTTTGGGTAAAACGTCACACGCCCGCAAAATTGTCAGTTAAAGCGACGCAGTACCGTATCGCAAAGTGTGCTCTGGTCCTAAAGTAGGAAATCCTTCTGGGGCTGAAGTGGTTAAGTCAGACATACCTGGACATTATGGTTACCAGCAGCAAAGGGTATATTAGGGTCAATGCTCACTGGGAGAGAAGTATTCATAATCGTCCCATCTTTGATCTGCATATTAATATTCTTCAGCATTGAGGTCACTAAATGTCACCTTCAGCAGCTACCAACCAACACTGTGCACAGCTGCTAGCTGTTGAATTCATCTGTCACTGACAGCTCCAGTCCTCACTAATAATTGATAACCAGTTAGATTGGTCATTTATATCCTTTGTGCTGCTAGAGCAACTTGAGTTTGGACACATGGACAGCATATATCCAGGTCTGTCTGGCCTACGCAAACAGGCCTCTGAGGCAAACTGATATTTTAGCGTTGGATAACATAAAGGGACAGTGGTAGTTCACATCCAAACAGACTGGTCTGTCTGAGGTAAACAAATAACAGCCTGTATTTGAGCATAAAAAAGGTCCAGTCTGGTGACTGAAGAATCCAGTTAAACAAAGGGGCTTAAACTGGGGCTAGCCAGGAGGCTGAAATACACTTGTGTTTATTGTCATGCTTAGCAAACCCTGCATTGACAGTACACTATGTGAGTTTGAAGCATGGGCTCCCAGATGTAATGGTAGTACCGCAAGAGAGCAGTGTATAGAGGCTCCTATATATGCCCCAGCAAGTGTAGCTCCTCCCTCACCTCCCCTCCCCGACAGCGCTCCTTGCCAACCGCAGTCAAAAAGGCAGGGAATGTGCAAGTCTAATGACATTCCTCCATGGTGCTGACACATTTCCAATGTAAACCGGAAGTGACTTCTGATCCCAGCTTGGCATAAAACCTGAAGTGAGACGCGGTGATAACCCATCCACAAATGACCAAGGTGTCTACTCGGACGGGGAGAAAAGTCGCCATATTGTTTCACAACCACATAGGATGTGCATCAAAATACAGTAACATACAAGCCAGGAGCCACCAAATTTACAATGTATACGTCAAAGGAAAAGTCCGGCAAACAAATTATAAAAAGCTTTTAATAAAGGGGACACACTCACAAATAGAGTGCCATCCATAGGATCAGAAAGGGATCGGAAAAGCAACAGGGGGACAATAAGAAGATCCAAAACTTGCTTCACGTAAAAAAATGGGGAATATAATAATGGTGCTTGATCTGAATTTCCATTGTCTTTGGCTCACTTTTTACTGCATGCATTCATTTGCTAAGTCAGGACTAACCCCCATGATGCATTGATACATGTCCCCTAGGGCAGGACCTGGGTCCCCATACACTTTTTTATGGCAATAACTTGCATATAAGCTTTTAAAATGAGCACTTTTTATTTTTCATGTTCGGGTCCCATAGACTTTAACGGTGTTCGAATGTTCAGACAAATTTTCTGTCTGTTAAAAAGTTCTGGTGGGAACCGAAACGGGGGGTGTTCGGCCCATCCCTACTGGAGACATTAGGGTTGATTTACTAAAACTGGAAAGTGCAAAATCTGGTGCAGTTGTGCATGGTAGTCAATCAGCTTCTAACTTCAGCTTGTTCAACTAATATAACCTGGAAGCTGTCTGTTTTTTTTTATTTTTTGCAGAGCTTCACCAGATTTTGCACTCTCCAAATTTTAGTAAAATTACCCCATTAACCACTTGCCGACCGCCGACCACAGTCTGGCGGCGACAAAGAGGCTCGATATTGCAAACCGCCGTCATATGATGGCAGCTGCGATATCCCGCACTGTAAGCGCACGTGTGCCACCGGAGGCGCGCTCACTGTGTTTGGGGGGGTCAGGGAGCGGGTACGGCGGACTCGATCGCCTCCGGCTACCCGTGATGCCCCCCCACAGTGAAACAATGGAGGTCCGTGTAAGTAAACACGGATCTCCGTTCTGTTTTGAAGTTTGGATGAATAAAAGCTGAGCTCCAGAGATTCAGTCACTTTGTATAATCTGTTGAGTTAATGCTGAGCTCAAACTATCTTTTCACTAGAACTGAATGGAATGATCAATCTCGACATAGATCATACCTCTGTACCATGTTACTCTGTTGTCTGCAAATCCCCTGATATTATGGGTTTAGCTGTGGCTTCGTTCCATGCGACACTCTGTATAGGTAGACTGAGTCTCTTCCACAGCCACTTCCTGCTGCATCTCTAGCCTAAAACATTCCCCTCTGTAGTCTTTGAGGCTGTGAAAATGATGTAACTTCCTTCACAGCTCTGATGGTGGGTGGTATTGAATATTTCCTAATTAGCATTCAGTCCCGCCCAGTCACAACTACAGGAAGAGTCCAAACATCCAAAGTCCCACCTCACAGATCACAGCATTATTCAAAATCAAATAGGAAACCCTTTCATACCCAGTCTGTTCTGAAAGCTAGCTGTGCTGCTCCTGGGCAGGGTTGAATGGATCATAATTAGAATTCAATCCTACCCAGTTAAATATACCGACCAGTGGGAACAGAAAGAGTCCCACCCCTCAGATCTCACCCTCCCAGGGCCCTGCTCTCTGTGAAGTGATTCATTTACATCAATCACCACAGCCATAAAGCAGAGTATCGCAGTCATTACATGTGTTTACCCTCTGCCACTGCCCCCAGCCCAGCTAAAGGGGGGGCAGTTGGGGGGCGGTAAAGCCTTGCGGTTGTGCTATATTTTTACACCATTCATTTAAACAAGCCCTAAGACTGCAATGATTCTAGTATAGTAGTAATCCCTTGCATCTAAGGCCCCATTCACACTTTGTGTAGAAGGAGTGCATGTTTCTGCTCACAATAATTTTAGTGTGTTTGATTACATATACACTTAACAACAACCAAAGATTTGTATGTGACTAAATTGAGTTTTGTGTGTGTGTGTGTGTGTGTGTGTGTGTGTGTGTGTGTGTGTGTGTGTAAACACTATATTCACATTACAAATCATGCCTTCAACAAAGACAATTTGCCATATCTCTGTTAAAAATAATGATATCAGAGTAGAAAAAAAATATGATCATGTGATCAGTCTAATGTTTGTGTGCCCTTTATAGGTAGAATAGCACATTTCTTGTCCAAGAGATGGTTTGTAAGGTTACACTTCCTGCTGCACTCTGTTCACTGCAGAGAGGAATGGAGTGTGGGCGGTGATAACACAATTCCATTCCTCTCCTTTCACCACCCACATGAAGGCCCTGAAACACCCAGAGTAACCCTAGGGCCCACCCACATTAACTCCCAGAACTGGTACATGTGACTCCCATAGCCTGCCCTGAAACTACAGAGGCTCAAAGCATGATGGGACATGTAGTATCAGGACTGGTAAAGGAAAGAAACAGGAAGTCAGAGAACTTTGAAATTCAGCCATAAGAAGAAATGTGCCTGGGGGGTCTCCTTAGTCTGTCTGTAAAAGGGTGCATCTCTGTGATGTTTAGAACAGTGCCACTGCAAAATTACATTTGTAAAGGAAAAATTGTCATTGTAAATTGCGGCTGTAATGTATTGCCGGCTCCCGGCAATATGCAAAAAAACCACTGAAAAAATTTGCGTAGGGTCCCCCCCAGTCCATACCAGGCCCTTCTGGTCTGGTATGGATTTTAAGGGGAACTCCACACCAAAATTAAAAAAAAAATTGACATGGGCCCCCCCTAAAATTCAAACCAACCTGGCCGGCCAGGATGGGGGGATGAGCGAGCGCCCCCCCCCTCCTGAACCATACCAGGCTAAATGCCCTCAACATGGGGAGTATGGGTGCTTTGGGGCATGGCCCCCCACCCCAAAGCACCTTGTCCCCATGTTGATGGGGACAAGAGTCTCTTCCCCACAACCCTGGGCTGTCCCACCCCTCATGTGAATTAGTATTGGGTACATCGTACCCCTACCAATTCACCAAAAAGTGTAAAAATATAAAAAATACAGGAGACAAATAGGGACAAGCCCTTTATTAAAAAAGAAAAAAAATAAGTGTCCCCCGATGTAATCCATCATCAATCATGGAGCGCGAAGGAACCATCCCGAGTCATTGGTTTGTGCGAGTTCGCATGCTCCTATGGGTGTGTGCGTGCGCCTGTGCGTGTGTGCGCGTGCGTATGCTCCGGCAATGCCGCCAATAGTGGCCATTTAAGCTGACAGCACCAGGAAGTAAGTGCTACCCTTTCTACAGTGTTCCTGTGACCTGTGACCCCCGTGCTTACTCTGAGAGACCTTCCTGTACCTGTGACCCCAGCTTTACTTGGACTTTGTTGCTTTCTGCCTGCCCTGACCCCCGGTCTGTCTACGACTACTCGTTTGCCTCATCCTCTTGTACCTCTGCTGCCCGCATGTTGCCGACCCTGCTTGCAACCGACTACCCGCCTGCCTGCTCCATCTGTACCGCATCACCAGCCTGTTACCGACCCAGATTGCACCACCACTCTTCTGCCTACAAATTTGTAGCACAAGCTCCAGTGGACATTCACATACCACCAAGTGACCCAGTGCAATCCTCATGCTCCCTTGAGCTCTTGAACTCCCTGTCTGCATTACCAGGGGTTCTCGAACCAGGGCCACAAGAGAGTTGATCCCCTGCATAAGTCAGACTCGTCCACCAGGTACGTGACAGCAACGGACAGTCATGTCTGCAGAGGGGACCCTCTCCTATGGACGAGCTGTACACACACCTTGCGGGACTTACCCAACCTGTAAAGAACTTACAGGAGGGCTACAACCGCCTGGAAGGAAAAATACAGGAGCTTTCCATGCCAGCACCAGCCAGTCCCAGCCAGTCTGCTTCACGCACCATTTTGGCTTTACCAAATGAACCCAAGGTGCCCATGCCAGAGCTGTTCTCAGGATACCGCAGGAAGTTCTGGTCATTCCACAAATCCTGTGAACTCCAGCCCCGGACCTTCTCGCTGGAAACCACTAAAGTGGGATTTGTGATCTCCCTTCTCCTAGAGCAGCCACAAGCCTGGGCACATCACCTCCTGGAGCAGAAAGCCCCAGAGACCAACAGCCTGGACCGGTTCTTCCAGGCCATGGCTCAATTGTATGAGGATCCCCACCAGGCAGCCACACGGTGGAGCCAGCCCTCCACGCTCTACAGCAAGGCTGCCTTCCGGTGGAGGAGTATGTGTCAGAGTTACGGTTCTGGAGCGCAGACACCGCCTGGAATGATGCCACCCTCTGCTATCAATTCCGGCTGGGTCTCTCGGACCCGCTCAAAGATGAGCTGGCCCGTGCCGGGGTCCTACATACTCTAGACGCCTTGATCAATCTGGCCATCCAGATTGATCATCGTCTGTGGGAATGTAGAGCCAAGAGATCCACAGGGCCTGCATGTCTGACCTGGATGATGCCCAGGGTCCCTAGCTATCCAGCTCCTGGTCCAGCTGCCTCCTCCTCCGTTCCACCTGACCACCAGGAACCCATGCAGATCGGGCTCCTTTGCCCGTCTTTAACACCTGAAGAACGTCAGAGACGCATGTCCCAGAACCTGTGCCTATACTGCGGAGGCCATGGACACCTGGTAAGGAAGGCCAGTAAGTGCACCTCCATTAATCCTGAGGGACTGATGTACTTACCCAGTGATAAGGCTAAGCTTGTACTCTCTGTTTTTCTGCAGCTTCCCGGCGGGACTATGCCGGTGCAGGCCATCCTTGACTCTGGTGCGTGCAGCTGCTTTGTTGACATCTCTTTTGCAGCGCATCACCAGATACCTCTCCGACCCAAGGAACATCCCATGGTCGTCTGGCTAGCCGATGCGTCAACTATCAAATCTGGCACGGTTACCCAGGAAACCATCCTGTGTTCACCAAGGCCAAGGCAGGTTACTCAGAATTTCTATTACTGTACACCATTGCGTCCCCACTATTCCCAGTCATCCTGGGCCTCCTATAGTTCCGGACCCATAACCCCCAGATTGAATGGGCAACTGGCGAAATTAGCTTCTCCTCTTCCTACTGTCTCCACCACTGTCTGCCACAGCTTCCGGAAAACCCTCCATCCGTACTCCTCCATAGAATTCTTAGACGTCACTAGTAAAAAGGGGGCTTGACGTCCTCCCGCTGCACAGGCCCTACAATTGTCCGATCGACCTACCACTGGGAACTGAGGTCCCATTCAGTCGGATCTTTCCCCTGTGGAATTGGTCGCCCTCAAGGCGTACCTGGATGAAAATCTAGAGAAAGGCTTCATCAGACCATCCACCTCACCAGCATGAGCTGGCATCTTCTTTGTAGAGAGGAAGGACCATTCTCTCCGGCCCTGCATTGATTACCAGGAGCTCAATCGGATCACCGTCAAGAACTGGTACCTGCTACCTTTATTTTCAATACATTTTTATTTGGAATTACAGAGAGAAACATAGGATCAATTTGGAGAAATCAACTGATGTTACAGTGACAATAGCAATATTGTTAGACAATGCGAGGTAGAGGCATAACATAGAAAAGGAATTTTAAACTGGAACATTCTCATGAGGTTGAAAGGCTGAGTAGGAGCCGGATAGGCCAGGGTTCCCGCACCCCACATGGGGACTAGCTGTGCAGGGAAGCCAGGCCATTGCGGATTAGGAACTATATTAAGAACCGAGAACTGATAAGAAAAAAGGCCTAGAGCCATTACATAAAGCCACTGTCTAAGATCCAGATATATCAAAATGCTAACGAATGGGCAGAGAAAGGAAAAGTGGAGAGAAAGAGATGCAAAAGTAAGAAAGGGGGAAATGGAGAGAGAGCAAGAGGCTGAGAGAAAAAGAGAGTGAGTCCGGACCAACAGTGTGATTCAAGAGTTGACATTTGGAGATGTACCTGGTAGTAAGGAGATGTTTCGGAAGAGGGCCCATGGTTCCCAGACTGCTTCAAACTTATTATTGCTGTCTGTAAGAGAGCTGGCTAGCTTTTCTTGGGTCATGAGCCAGGAGATTTTGTTAATCGCAGTTGTCAGAGTGACTTTTGGCTGTTTCCAAGCTTTTGCGATCGTGAGTCTGGCTCCCAGGAAGATAAAATTTATTAGCTTGCGTGTATGTTTGGGAATCGGGGGGAAACTGAGGCCCAGAAGCGCAATAGCTGGTTTTCTGGGCAGAAGGCACGAGGTAACTCTGAAGATCATAGTGAAAACTTTCTTCCAGAATGGCCTTATCCTCGGGCACTCCCACCAGATGTGTACCATGGTCCCTCTAAGAAGGCAGTCTCTAAAGCAGAGGGGGTTGGTGGAGCTGTACATTGAGGCCAACCTAGAGGGGGTGTAGTACCATCTGGTAGACACCTTGATGAAAGCTTCCATCAGTGAAATGTTAATTATCCCTTTGAGAGATTTAACCTGTGCAGATTGCCAGCTTTCTAAGTCCCAGGCTTCATTAAGCTCCTTTTCCCAAGCTATCATATGGGGTAATTTGGAGGAGGGAGAAGCCAAGGATTGGTATATGACGGTTATTCCTCCTCTCTGGGCCCCTAATTGACCACACCAGATTTTGTAAGCTGTGCATCGCGGAGGGTCAGGTTTGTTGTGCCAGAGTTTAAGTAGGAAGTGGTGAATTTGTTGGAAACGAAAGTGCTCACTGGTAGGTAAGTCTAATTGGTTGTTACAATAGGATTTAGAGATGGGACCTGAGATTGTGAAGAAGTGGCCTATCCTGTACATCCCCTTGTCGAGCCACCATTTGAATGATTTAATATCCATGCCTGGGATGAACGCTTGGTTATGGAAGATATGGGCTAAAGGCTCCATTTTAAAAACTAAGGCCGGGATTGCTCTAAGGTGGTCCCAAAGGGTCATCGATTGCGAGAGTATGGGAGAAAGGATTGAAGGACGTTCCCTGGGAGGCAACCATAATAGGAAATCTAGGGTGAATGATGGTGTCGCTTGTCTTTCTATCAGAATCCAGTCAGGCTTCTCGGATTTAGAGCCGACCTGGCTGCCTGGTAGTACCACAACAGTTTTGGCAAACCCAGCCCCCCCCTCCTTAAGGGGTAAAAGAGGGTGGAACTGGGAAGTCTGTATCCCCTCCCTCCCCATATAAACTTAATAAGCTTGCTTACCCTAAACAGGTAAAGTATTCTGGGTAACAGGGTCATTTTGACCGAACGGATCCTTCCCAGCCAAGAGAGGTCACCCTTATCCCAGGCTCGCAGATCCTGTTCTAGTTTTTTGTACATTGAAGGGAAGTGTGCGGAATAAAGGAGATCTACCCTGGGGGTAAGGGTAATGCCTAGGTAATTAATGGAGGAGTCGCTCCACTTAAACTTGAATTCACTTTTTAGCTGGAGGACTAAGTCTGGGGGGAGGGAAATGTTGAGAGCTTGGGATTTCTCCAAGTTTACTGACAAGCCTGAAACCTTGGCAAAGTCGTCCAGGACCTTGCAGAGGTTGGGTATGGAGGCTGTAGGGGACGTCAGGAATAGTAGGACATCGTCGGCAAATAGCCCGCACTTATGAGATTGGGGGCCGCATTGGACACCTAAAATGTCAGGATTTGAGCGGATCGCAATTGCAAGGGACTCGATGGCGATATCGAATATTAGGGGAGAGAGGGGGCAGCCTTGTCTAGTACCCCTGTGGATGTTGAAGAGATCAGAATAGAACCCTCTTAATCTGATTTGTGCTTTAGGGGAGGAGTATAGTGCTCGTAAGGAACCTAGGAATCTCTTACCAAAACCCCACCTCTCTAGAACCTGGAATAGGTAGGTCCAAGCGACCGAATCGAAAGCCTTTTGAAGGTCAAGCGATAGGATCATGCCCTTTTGTTTAGGGCCACCGTCCCAGTTAGAGCCAAGTAATGAGATCAGATCAATCGCCCTCCTGATTTGATCTGGGCCTTGCCTTCCTGGGATCAATCCCACTTGGTCCTTATGAATATATTTAGCTATAAAGGATGATACTCTGTTTGCAAGAATTTTGGTCATAATTTTCAGGTCGTTGTTAATGAGGGAGATTGGCCTGTAATTGCTGATATCTTCAGGGTTTTTTCCTGGCTTAGGTATAACTGAGATAAATGCAGTATTTAAGTGAGATTCCATGGGGTCTCCTCCTACTTTCGAGTTGACGAATCTGGTGAGGTAGGGGCCAATGATGCCCACAAAAGATTTATAATAGGCAACTGGGAGGCCGTCCGGGCCTGGCGCAGTGCCTTTCTTGAGATTTGTGATTACCTCAGCCACCTCCTCAACTGTGAACTCAGCTTCTAAGAGAGCTTTGTGGTCAGGGGATAATGAAGGGAGAGAGAGGCCATCTAGGAAGGCGTTTGGATTAAGGGAGCCCTCAGAGGGCATGGGTTTATACAGCTTAGAGTAAAAGTCTTGAAAAGCTCGAAGGACTTTGGTTGGGTTGGTAGAAGGTGGTTGTCCGGGTATCCCAATTTTAGGGAACACCAAGTTTCTAGGGCGGGGTAATAGTTTAGCAGCTAACATTGAGCCTACTTTGTCTCTATGAGAGTAGAATTTTGCTCCGCTCCATTTGATGTATTTTACGGCTCTAGTGGTTAGGGCTAAATTTAGTTCTACTCTCGCTGCATCTAATTGTGATGTAGGGACATTGCGTGGGTCTTTTTTGTGTTTGGCCTTCAGGGCTGAGTAATTGGTTTCTAATCTCTCTAATTCTAGGGATCTAGCTTTTTTCATTTGAGAGGCGACCTGAATGAATTTCCCCCTGATAAAAGCCTTGTGGGCTGCCCACAGGAGTTCCGGTGTGGTCTCTCCCCCATCATTGAGTAAGAAGAATTCCCTGACTGACGTTTCTAATTCTTTAGCTCTAACCGGATCGTCCAGGATGGAGACATTAAGACTCCAAGGTTTATGAGAGGTAGATCTGGTTCCCTCCTTAATGCTAGCAGTTAGAATAGCGTGGTCGGAGCATACCGTGTCTATAATCTGGGATTTGGAGGTTTCAGGGATAATGTCAGGGGAGACGAGTAAGTGGTCAATTCTAGAGTAAGAAAGATGCGCTTTTGAAAAATTGGTATAGTCTCTTTTGTTTGGATTGAGTTCCCTCCAGATGTCAATGAGTCCCTGAGCCTGGATAAGTTTCGCTATTTTAAGGCTAGCTTTGGATGGGCAGGAGAGCTGTGCCACCCCAGGCTTGGATTTGTCCAGACTGAGATCGAAGGCCATGTTAGAGTCTGCGCCCAGTATTATGGATCCTTCCAAGAGGGGTGAGACAGCTTTGAAAAGGGAAGCAAAGAAAGCTGATTGGTTTTTGTTGGGAGCGTAATATGAGACTATGGAATAAAGATGACCATCTAGGGTTCCTTTGATTAGAAGGAATCTTCCTTCTGGGTCAATAAGTTCAGATAGGAGAGTAAAATTACAAGTTTTGGATATCAGGATCGCCACTCCTCTAGTTTTGTCAGGGGCGTTGGCTAAGCGGAACGTGGGAAAGTGGGCATGTAGGAATTTAGGCTTATAGCTAATCGGAAAATGGGTCACTTGTAAGAGGACTATGTCGAGTTTAAGGGATCGATAAAGATCAAATCTTTTGATCTGGGAATTTAATCCTTGAGTGTTGTGGGTTGCTATTTTTATGAGATTGGGTTTAGGGCTAGGATGAGCCATGTTGAGAGTAGGAGGATGGCAATCTGCAACAATAATATAAAGCACTTACCCAAGCTCTTCTTCCGACGGAAAGTTTTCTCACAAGGGCACATCGTCCGTACCACCAGGAGAGAATCCAGAGGATGAACACACACCATGGACCGGCTAGAAAATAGAAGGAGAGGGTAAGAGAGGAAAGGAAGGAGGAGGAGAGAATAGAGAAAAAAAGTCTCATGGGAGACTTTAGGGTAGAGGGTGAGGAAACCACCCCCCTGTACCAAAGTCTGGCGGCGCACCTCTCCTGAAGGGGAGGGGGCGACGAGTCCCGCAGCATTGGGGGAACCACTGCTGAGGGAGGTGGAGAGGCATAAAACTGCCATCCCGGCCGGCGGGCCAACACAAATCACAATTTCGTAGCCAATAAAACAATTACTAACTTTCAGAAGAAGCAAAGGAAGGGGGAGAGTAAGACTCCCAGTACCTTCACCTCCCGTTTAGGACATACATGAGAGGAAGTACATAACCCGTGAGACATAACCAATATGTTTGTAACATGAATAAACCAAGAAACAGTATAATGAGTGGTAGCCAAGGGTAGTGATAATAAGGAATTGACATGGGGCAGCGGTAGGAGTGCCTTAAAAGGCATAGTCTTCAGACAGGTGGGGATGTGAGGAGGGGAAGGAAAGTCAGATGCTACCCAGGCTAAAGTTTTCCACAAAGAGGAGATGCTCCCATATTTGAGAAGGAACTGTTGGCGAGGAGTCCAGTAGAATCCAAGGAATCAGAATGTTGCGTATCCACTGGACGTATATCATGGAGGTCTATTGTCTTTGGATCTCTTGGTTTTAGCTTGATTCCAAATGGGGGTAATGGTGCTGGCTGGTGTGGGGCACTTAGAGGATGTGTTGGAGGAAGCGGTGAAGTCCATGTCGGTTTCATGCGAGATGATCTTTAGGTCCAGCAGGATCTTTTCTCCTTCCAGGAGGCTGGAGAATGCATAGGTGTGGCCTTTGATGGAGAATTTGACCCCGAAGGGGAAAGTCCACCAGTATTTTATGCCCTTTTGAGTCAAGGCTGTGAGAAGGGGCTTGAGGTTTCTCCTGCGTTGAATTGTCATGGGCGATAAGTCTGCAAAGACTTGAATTGGAAAGCCCTTGCATTGGAGTTGGGGTTGGGCCCGAGCTAATTTCATAATTTCCTCTTTAACTGAGAAAAAGTGAGGCTTGACAATAATGTCTCTCGGGTTTCCATCCTTCCTCAGGGGGCCCAGGGCTCTATGGGCCCTATCCAGTTCTAGACGATTTTGGGGTATGTTGGGTATAAGACTTTTGAATAGATCATGCACTGCTTCAGTGGTGTCTGTGATGCTTTCTGGTAGGCCTCTGATTCTGAGGTTTTGTCTTCTGGACCTGTTCTCAAGGTCATCTATTCTGGCAATCGCAGTCTCTAGCTGTTCTTGCAAAAGCTGAATCTGGGCTGTGTTCTGGTTAGCCCTGGAGACTGTTATGTCCAGTTTACTTTCAATGGCACCTATTCTTTCCCCTAAGCACTGAAAGTCCACCTTGATGTCACCTGTAATTTTAGCAGCCGTCTGGGCCAGTCCCTTCTCCAGTAATTCGGAGAACCTCAGGAAAATGTCCTGGGGTGGAAATGGGGCGTCATTACCGGGAGTGCTAGGGGTGAGAGATAGGCGTGAGGGTGCTGGGGAGGGCCCCATGGAAGGTAGGCCGCAGCTCCCCATAGCCTGTGCCAGCAGGGATTCTGTGGAGGCAGGTGAGTGAGGAGCGAGTGCTTGGAGGGCCCCCTGAGTTGTGGGAGGATAAGGGAGTGAAGCAGGTGTTAGAACCCGGCAGGGTTCCTGAGATGTCTCCGCGGGCTGGGATTTCGGGGAGGCCGCAGCGGCCATCTTGGTACACCCAGCCGCAGTTACCTCCGAAAAAAGTGGCCTCAGGTCCCTCCTGGCCGAAGAATTCTGCATCCGGGGGGGCACTGAGAGTCCAGGGAAGCCCCAGAGCACAGAGGAGCGGTGTAGGGCGGCTCGTTTTAGCTGCAGCGGCGCCGGTCAGCCGGGGTGGCGCGGAGCTCCGGGCTTAGACGTCCATCGTGGAGCTCCCGCGCATGCGCTCTCGGTACCCGCTACCTTTGGTCTCAGAACTCTTCCAGAGACTAGGAACAGTAACTGTCTTCACCAAATTAGATTTACGTGGGGTGTACAACCTTATCAGCATCCGTGAAGGAGATGAGTGGAAGACGGCCTTCTGAACACGGTTCAGGCACTATGAATACCTTGTGATGCCCTTCAGACTGTGCAACGCCCCTGCGACTTTTCAGCATTTGGTGAATGACCTTTTTCGTGACTTCCTGGACCAGTTTGTAGTCGTCTACCTGGACGACATGCTGATTTTCTCTCCCTCACTGGAAGAGCATTGCGGGCACGTGAAGAGCGTGCTGACCAGCCTCAGATTACATGGCCTTTATGCCAAGGCAGAAAAATGTGCCTTTGAGTGCGCCAGTATTTCATTTCTGGGATTCAACATCTCCACCTCTGGAATCACCATGGACCCACAGAAGGTCTCGGCCATCCTGAACTGGCCCGCTCCAATTGACAAAAAGGGAGTCCAGTGTTTTGTTGGGTTTGCAAATTTCTATCAGAAATTCATCAAGGGGTTTTCGGCAGTCAATACCCCAATAACCCAGCTCACCAAGCAGGACTCACGTTTCTGCTGGGCTCAAGAAATTGTTCACGTCTGCTCCCGTCCTCAAACACCCTGACCCTGCATTACTGTACACCTTAGAAGTGGATGCATCTGAGACAGCAGTGGGAGCAGTCCTCTCGCAGAGGCGAGGCCCAAAGGCTTCACTCCATCCCATTGCCTTCTTCTCCAGGTAACTATCACCTCCAGAGAGGAATTATGATGTCGGGGACAGGGAACTATTGGCGATCAAGTCGGCTCTGGAAGAGTGGTGGTACCTCCTGGAAGGAGCTTCACACCCCGTTTTGGTCTTCACAGACCACAAAAACCTTGAGTATCTGGAGACCGCCAAGAGACTCAAACCCGGCAGGCAAGATGGGCACTGTTTTTCTCTCGGTTCCAGTTGCACATCACCTACAGGCCTGGTCTAAGAATACGAAGCCGGATGTGCTGTCGAGGATTTTCACGTCTGCCGGACACAATCGGGAGGATCTTTCCTGCTCACCCAGGAAGACCTTCTGACTCGGATCAGGAAATCCTTTATTGGCCTCACTGTGCCAATGGATCCCCGACTCACACTAAAAGATGGGCTGTGGTGGTACGACAACCAATTATACATCCCACAGGAACTACGCTCAGCAACCCTTGGACTCTGCCATGATATTAAAATGGCTGGGCACTTTGGTGGTCGCAATACAATGGAGTTACTCTTCCACTCCTTCTGGTGGCCCCGGCTAAAGGAAGATTGCCAGGATGTAAATGCTTGCCCTGTATGTGCCAGAAACAAAACAGAGAAATCCAAAGCTTGGGGTCTGCTTAATCCATTGCCCATCCCAGAACAACCGTGGTCCCAGATTTCAATGGACATAGTCGAGTTGCCGCCATCTTCAGGATTCAACACAATTCTGGTGGTCGTGGACTGTCTCACAAAGAAGGCCCATTTTGTACCTATGTAAGGCACTCCTTCAGCAGCTGCGGAAATCTTTATAAGGGACGTGGTCCGCTTACACGGGATTCCTACTAACATAGTATTGGACCGAGGGGTGCAATTCACATCCTGTTTCTGGAGATCCCTGTGTGCCACTTTGGGAATCAAGTTGGCCTTTTCCTCGGCCTACCATCCACAGTCCGATGGTCAAACGGAGAGGACCAACCAGACCCTTGAACAATATCTGCGGTGCTATTCCTCTTACTCTCAAGATGACTGGGTCTCTCTTCTACCGGTAGCTGAGTTTGCCTACAATAACTTTGTCCACTCTGCCACCAAGCAGTCCCCCTTCTGGGCAAACCTCGGCTACCATCCTACCTTCTTCCCCAATTTGGTTATGGAAAGTACCGTACCTGCTGTTCTGGACATTACACAGTTTCTGGAGAAAAACAACAAGCTCCTTCAGGAGACCCTCTCCCAAACGCAGGCCATCAGCAAGAGAAATTCTAATAAGGGGAGATGGGGAGAACTGTAACTATAAGTTGGTTAGTGGGTCTGGTTGTCCTCAAGAAACTTGAGACTCTGCCCCTCTAAAAAACTGGGGCCAAGATACATAGGGCCATTTCCCATTAAAAGGAAAATCAACAGAGTAGCCTATGAGCTAGACCTACCGTCCTCTCTGCGCATCCACCCGGTGTTCCATGTAAACCTACTCAAGCCAACAGTCAAAGATATCTTCCCTGGGCATAGTACAGCACTCCCAGAACCGGTCTTGATGGATGGAGAGGAGGAATTTGAGGTGGAAACCATCCTCGACTGTAGGAAAAGAGGAGGCAGCACCCAGTTCCTGGTCAAGTGGAAGGGCTATGGGCCCAAAGAGAGCTCCTGGGAGAAAGAGGCGAATCTACATGCGGAAGAGTTGATCAGGGTCTTCTGGAGAAGACACCCAACCAAGAGAGCCTATTTGGGCATCCAGAGGCTGTCCCTTGGGGAGGGGCAATGTAAGGAACCATCCCGGGCCATTGGTTCACCTATGTGTGGGCGCATGTAGTGTGTGCGTGCGCCCATGCGCATTTGCGCACTCTTGTGCGCATTCGCACGCTCCTATGTGCCGGCAAATAGTGGCCATTTAAGCTGACAGCACCAGGAAGCAAGTGCTGTCCGTTCTACAGTGTTCCTGTGACCTGTGACCCCCGTGCTTACTCTGAGAGACCTTCCTGTACCTGTGACCCCGGCTTTACTTGGACTTTCTGCCTGCCCTGACCCCCGGCCTGTCTACGACTACTCTTTTGTTTGATCCTCTTGTACCTCTGCTGCCCGCATGTTGCCGACCCTGCTTGCACCTGACTACCCGCCTGCCTGCTTCATCTGTACCACATCTCCAGACTGCTACCAACCCAGATTGCTTCACCACTCTTCTGCCTAGCATGAGCTCTAGTGGACCTTCATATACCACCAAGTGACCCAGTCCAACCCTCGGGCCGCAAGAGAGGTGATCCCTTGCATAAGTCAGACTTGTCCACCAGGTACGTGACAGACCCCCCCAAAAGCTGCAACAGCTCCTGCTCCGTGGGAGGGCTCCCGCCGACTGAGCTCGCTTTGTTTTGACAATTTATTTATAGTGAAGGGCGGGGCCACCTGGTGACGTAATTGAGTGCCCTCTAATGTCACATGGCATCAGAAGGGGAGGGGTCAATCGTACATCACCGGGTGGCCCCGCCTTTCACTATAAATTAACTGTCAAAACAAAGCTAGCATAGACGGCGGGGGCCCTCCCATGGAGGAGGAGCTGTGCACGCCATCTGTGCACTATGCATTATGGGGCATTCAGTGGTGCCGAAGTCGTGCCAAACACCCCATAATGTTCTAAATTCAGGGATCAGGTGAACTGAAGTTTGGCCCGAACTTATGCTCAGGCCGAACCATTCGCCCATCCCTAGTCTCCAGCTGTGAGCTTTCCGTGATCACTACATCATTACAGATTTTAACAGTATTATAATGGCCAGAAGACTGCTACACACATAACTTTTTTTTTTCATTTCACATAACATTGTGCGAGCATTCAGGAAGAGATTACCTTGTCCATCCATGTAAGGCAACCCATGCAAGCATTTGGCTGTGCCCTCCATACCAAGTTCAAAACAAAGGATAATATACAATCACTAGTAGTCAAGTTAGCAATATCTGGGACCTGTAAAGGTGTTTTTATTCTTTCAAAAAGACTGAAGTATAAGAGATTCAGAAATTAGTGGAATTTTAAACTCATCGGCAAGAGTCTTAGTGCATAAACATTTAGGAGTTTCTTTTAGGCCTCATACACACGGGTGTTTTTTACAGCCATGTTTTTTAGCGTTTTTTACAGCTCTCCATGTTATTCAATGGCCCCATAAAAACACCAACATTTTTGAGCTGTAGATGGCATCGACGTTAGTGAGCTGAAAGTAGAACCCATGGTTAGCGAATTCTGAGGCTGTAACGTTTTGGCGCTTGACGACGGCGCCACAAAATGCTCACTAACGCCGTGCTGACATTAACTGGCGTTTTTGACGCCGGCGTTTTCAGTTTAAAAAATAGCAGAGGAATGTTTTTTTTTAAAAAAAACGCAGATTGACGGCGGTGCTCACTAATGCGCATTAACGCTCATTAACGCCGATGCAAAACGCTGAAAAAAATGTAGATTTTTCCCTGACGTCGGGCCCGACGTTTTGCTTATTTTTTTTCATACGCCCCTGTGTATGAGGCCTTAAAGTTGATGCTGTAAATCCTACTCATCGGCATTTGATAGCAAAGTGTAACATTGTTTGCCAGGTTAGATTATTATATGTAGGACTATTATAGTACTATTATAGGTCCTATTATAGTACTATTCTTCTGAAATACCCTGCAATCGTTCGTGATCAATTATTATAGCAAAATGCATGCCATATAAATACTCATATAAAATAACAAGGTGCAGCGCTGAATTAATGATCTTGATAAAAGCACCCAATGTGCCACAGTGCAATAATCTTCAAAAAAGTGCTGTAGTGCCACTCCACCTCCACCGTAAACACTAGCCTCTCACCTCACCAGGTAGGCTCTTATTACAGGAGCCAATGCCAGCCTTGATATTATTAGATTGGACCG
>BLSH010316227.1:739911-756965 GCA_018402905.1 Glandirana rugosa | reverse complement strand
TCACTTCCTGCTTCCGGAAGCAGGAAGTGACGTCACCCGCGACCTTCACTGTCTGCATACTGGGGTTTCTCCTCTCCTGTGATGCTCGGGAGGAGTTGGGAGATTTTTCATGATATGCCTTTAGCCATGCACTGGGCTTCAGTGCTACGTATGTAAGTAACCTTTGTTTTGATTCAATAAATGTGCCTTATTTGACGGAGAGCACTAGATGTGGTCCTTTGTCTTTCGTATCCCTTATATGGTGGTGTGCTGAGGAATGCTGACTGGAGGATCCTGCTCATGAGGATCACCGAGGAGGTCTATCTGAAATTTTGAGCAAGCAACCCCCCCCCCCCCTCTTCTAAGATTAAACAAGGCTGGCATTGGCTCCTGTAATAAGAGCCTACCTGGTGAGGTGAAAGGCTAGTGTTTACGGTGGAGGTGGAGTGGCACTACAGCACTTTTTTGAAGATTATTGCACTGTGGCACATTGGGTGCTTTTATCAAGAACATTAATTCAGCGCTGCACCTTGTTATTTTATATGGAACTTTTCTAGGATTTGATAAATTGCCTATTGTGTTCAGCTGCTTACTTCTCAGATTACTGCGCTGACTGTATACTCCATTTTAATATAAATACTCATAGAATGTTTTGCCCCTGCAACAAAAACATGCCCCTCTTATGTATGTTATCATCACTCAGTTGTACTCTTAGGTCTAAAATAACAATTGTAACATACATGGTTGTCCCTCGATGTGACATTGAACATCTGGGTTTTTTGTAGCCTTAGTGGAAATGTATAGTTTTTCACATATTAATTTATATTTATTTATTTATTACCTAAGTTCAGGAAAATATATAGATGTTTATTTCTTTAGTTATTTATTTAGTGAGATCAGTATGAAATATTGGATATTAATATTTCAAATTTACAGTTTGGAAATAGCAGCTGTTAAATGTGAATCAGCCTGCACATGGGGCTGTTTAATACTATACTGTAAATGGCTGATATTGTGATATCCTAGTAGAGATGGAACCTACCTGCATTTTCTAACTGAAGGAGCAGTTAGAAAGTGGACAGCTAGCACTGGACTTTCACTATACAATGGATGCATTTTGTATTAAATGTTGTTTTCTATACAGATAATGAAAAAATAAAAAAAGTGACCAAAAACATCAGCCATGTCACTACTATCCCCATTTCCGCTGCAGTACTATCCTCTCCACCTTTTCCCTTTTAAATTTTGTGACTTCTAAAAGTTACCAGGTATGAGGATGGCCATTCACTGTTTGAGTTATCTTGGGGGTGCCTTGGAGCTTGTAAAACAATTTTAGAAGCTTTTCCTAAAGATAGATATTTTTTTCAAGCAGATTTCACCCATGGTGAAAAAAGGTAATTCAAGCAAATTTTAACAACTTTCTGAAAACTATCAGTTGCAGCAACATGCAATCCTATGGGCTGGGTTACCAAAAGTTCAAGTCTTTTTATGCTGAATACACCTGTTCTTTATTCCTCTGTAATTATGAACCACAATACTGTTTTGTCCTTTCTGTAATAGATATTTACACCATATGACCAAAAGTAGGGCCATGGGAATGCCTAATCATCATCCCTATATGAACATGTTGGGTATCCCTTCTAAAAGTAAGTGCATTCATTTAGTACTCCCTTTGCTCAACAACAGCTTTCATTTTTTGGGAAGGCTTTCCATAAGATTTTAGAGTGTGTCTGTGGAAATGTGTGTCCATTTAGTTAAATGAGCATGTGTAAGGTCAGGTGATGATGTTAAAAGAGAAGACCTAGCTTGTAATTGGTGCTCCAATGAATTCCAAATGTGTTCTGTAGGGTTTCAGGGCTCTGTGCAGGCCACTCAAGGTCTTCTACACCCGTGGTTCTCAACCCTGTCCTCAAGTACCCCCAACAGGCCATGTTTTGGGAATTTCTCTTAGATAAAATAGCTGTCCAAAATACCAAGCCATTGACTCTAATTTAAAGCACCTGTGCGAGATAAAGGAAAACCTGAAAACATGGCCTGTTGGGGGTACTTGAGGACAGGGTTGAGAACCACTGTTCTACACCCATCAAACCATTTTTTTATGGATCTGGCTTTCTGCACCCAAACTCTTTGGAAGAGTGCCCACATATTTGTTTACTATATATAAGACCTACACCTAAGACTTTAAAGCTGAACTCCAACTTTACTGTTACTAGAACCGAATGGAATGATCAATCCCAACGTAGATCATACCTTTGTATCATGTTGCTCTGCTGTCTGCAGATCCCCTTACATTCTGGGTTTAGTTGTGTCGTTGTATCATATGGCACTCTGTATATACTGCTGATAGACTCTGTCCCTTCCACAGCCTCTTCCTGCAGCAGCTAGAGTCTATAACACTCCCCTCTGTAGTCTTTCAGACTCTGAAAATGATGTAACTTCCTTCACAGCTTTGGTAATGGGTGAGATTGAATACATCCTAATTAGCATTCAATTTTGTCCAGTCACACCTACAGGAAGAGTCCAAACCTCCAAAGGTCCACCTCACAGATCACAGCATTATTCAAGAAGGAAACCCCTTCATACACAGTCTATTCTGAAAGCTAGCTGTTCTGCTGCTGGGCAGGATTGAATGGATCCCAATTACAATGCAATCCTTCCCAGGTAAATATGACAACCAGTGTGAACAGGGAGAGTCCCCCCCCCCCCATCCTCCCTTCCCAGAGCTTAGCTCTCTGTGAAGTAATTCATTTATATATAAAGGAAACACCTTCATAACAGGAGGAGGTATGACACCTTTACACCTTTCACCACTCACATGAAGGTCCACACCTACAGTAAAACTAGGACTCACCCACGTCAACTCCCTGAACTACTGAAACTACTGAAGCACAAAGGATCATGGGACATGTGCTAACAGGACTGGCAAAGGAAGGAAACAGGAAGTCAGAGAACTTAGAAATTCAGTCAGGAGTGACATCACAGACCTGCTGCATACAGTTGAAGAAGGTAAATTATACAAAAACTGACAGTTGGGCTTGTGATTAATTTACATGCACAATGCATCTGTTGTTTTGGGGAGGAAAAGCTGGAGTTCATCTCCAGAAGGTATTACTCACTTCCTGACCAGGCCATTTTTTGCGATACTGCACTGTGTTGCTTTAACTGACAATTGCGCAGTGGCTTGATGCTGTACCCAATTAAAATTGATATTCTTTTTTTTTCCCCACAAATAGAGCTTTCTTTTGGTGGTATTTGATCACCTCCGTGTTTTATATTTTTGTTGCTATAAACAAAAAAAGACAGACTATTTTGAAAAATAAACAATAATTTTTACTTTCTGCTATAAAACATTCTCAATAAAAAAAAATTAAAAAATCAAATTTCTTCATCAATTTATGCCAATATGTATTCTGCTACATATTTTTGATAAAGAAAAAACCCCAATGCAACTTTTACGCAAAAGTTATAGCGTCTACAAACTATGGGATAGATTTAGGTACTTTTTTATGTTTTTACTAGTAATGGTCATCCTGCTGATGAACCAACCCTGACTGGACCACGTTTGGTGCTTTGGAGTTTCCCTACATAAGGATGTAACACGTTCATTTGACCATACTATATGATGGTTCACAGGATCTAGTAAGAGGCAGAAGCACTACAAAATGTGATTGTGGGGACACTGGTGGAGCAAGTGAATTGTGGACAATTTGTTTCCTTTGGACTTTCTTGTTTCACATATATTTTTCCTTTTTAGCCCTTGTGAATTGGCTCTTATGGACACTATTTATATATTTGGTGTGATTTCTTTATACATGTTTTCACCTAGTAAGTTTGATGTCATTATATTGATTCATTTTTGTGTTTTTACAATATTGAGTTAAATTTCTTAGCGCTGCTTCATATATTTATCACAATTCTTGCATCTAGTGTCACAGGTTGCTTAAGCGGCTGCTCATTTGTAATTTCTGTGTTTTAACGCAGATATCCTATATCATTTTTGACAGTAAACTCTGCCCATCAAATCTCCTTCTTAATAAAGGCAGTACAGTAAAGCTTTAGAAAACATTATGCATTAAAGAGGAAGTAAACCCAGATGGGGTTTACTTTCCTCTACAATCCCCTGTAAAGTAGAATCATAATGGGCTACTATGCATCGCATAGTAGCCCATTATGTGCCACTTACCTGCAAACGAAGCCTGCAATGTCCAGCGCTGTCCGCTGTGCTGGCGGCATCCATCTTCTGCCCCTCTTCCTTCCGGGGCCACGACTCTGGCTCTGTGACTGGCCGGGTCGCGTGAAGTCTCTCCCGCGCATGCGCGGGAGCCGCCAGTCACGGCACTGTCGCAGTGGAGGAACAGCACGGAGGCCGTTTCTTCACTGTGCATGTGCCGACATGACATCGGCAGAGCCACAACACTGCATACCTCCTGAACGTTACAGGTTTAGGAGATATGCAGGCACCTACAGGTAAGCCTTATCATAGCCTTATCTGTAGGTTAAAGTGGTTGTCACAAGTTGACAACCACTTTAAAGTTAAGCCCCTTTATGTGTCTTTTATTTTCTAGTTTCTAGTTTTTTTTGTTTTGTAAAATCCTCCTGTCTGGGAGAAGTTGGCGCCATGACAGCTAATGTCTTCTGAGTCCGCAGTGCACTCTACTTCTGCCTTTTCTTCTTGTCCTGGCTGTATTCTCGCACATGGGCAGTAATTGCTTAGTCAAGCCTTGTTTTTGTGGCGGTATAACTATAGCAACTGCATCCGCTTATCAGTGTTGCCAGTGTTTTTTACTGGCAAAACATGGAAAATTTACTGGCGGAGCACATTTTTTTTACTGCCAACCTGAAAAATAACAGGACTCCGTTTGAAAACTAAGACAATTGATATTTAAACACAACATGGAAACACTGACAATATCCATATCAAGTAGTTTGCCTGGTTTACACTTAAAAAGTCAGTACAGCGTGACAAATTATCAGACCCTGATATTTATAGACAGTTGTAAAAATCACAGATTTTTACAAACTGTCAGTAAATTTAATGGCGGTTGGCAACCCAGCCGCGTATGATAGTACAGCTCCTGTATGCAGTACTGTGCGGCCGATATTTACACCCTCTGTGATGTTGTGAGTAACATGGGGTTTATCAGGAACTTGTGAATGGGGTATACTAGTGCAGTGTTGTTTAGAGAGGAAATGACAGAGCCATTGCATATAATGAAAGGACTGACGGCATGATGAGCGTGCCATAAACAGAGGCAAATATGCCCATGCATTGGGGACGTCAGGAAAAGAAACAGGATGGATTACAAGAGAAAGGAGAAGGTTATAATGATTTTACACAAAGTATTTAGTAAAGTGTTTATAAGAGATTTAAATGGGGGAAATTCATCACGAGGAGTCCAATAATCAAAGTCAAACGTAGCATAAGGTCAGGGCAGGCAGCAAAGGATCAGAGACAATAAACCTAGCAAAAGTCATGTACCAATATCACACATCAAGCAACAAGTACACACTATGGACAGCTCTAAAACAACTGAGCATTCTCTCTCTGGAACCTTTGAGCTTTATAGTGATTAAACAGGAAATGAGCTCAGGAGGGTGTGGTGGAAGTGATGCAATTGCTGTCTATAACAGGAAGCACTTCAGTGCTGTCATTTTGATATGATGATGCCATCAGACATGTGCTAGAGGCCTCACCATACTCACATGGGGGTGCCACAGGACGCAGGCCACCAACAAGAGTGCCAATGACTGACATGCTGGGGGTGCGGGGACCACTGTGATTAATTCAGGTAGGTTGCAGGTTGTAACAGTACCCCCCCACAAGGCGTGACCTCCGCAAAAGGACAGGACGGCCAGGATGATGTCTATGGAAAGAGCGCACAAGTGCAGGAGCATGCATATCAGGGGTAGGAACCCAGGAACGATCTTTAACACTGTAACCTTTCCAGTGATTAAAATATCAGACAACCACAGTGTAATCTAGTATCTAAGATGTCCTCAACCTCATATTCTTCTTCTCCATTTACAATAATAGGATCAGCTGTAGAAAGGGAGCAAGAGGGACAAGGATCTGGGACAGCAGGCTTTAACAAAGAAATATGAAAGACAGGATGAACTCTATAGGAATCAGTCAGACTTCTCAGTCTCAGTCCTAAATTTCAGGTAGGACATTTCAGTTTTAGGAACAAGGTGGACAACCATACTTGATCACCTGGTTGGTACTGAGGGGTAGGATCACAGTGTCTGTCCACATAGGCCTTATACCTAATCTGGGCACAAGTTACTGTCTTCTTTAGTACTGAAAAGCTCTTCACAATTTCTTCCAAATGATTATTAGCAGCAGGTACAGTATCAGCAATAGGGCATCCAGGAAACATAGTTGAATGGCAGCCATAATTAGCATAGAATGGAGAGGAGTAGAATTTATTATTATATTCAAATTCAGCTAAAGACAGATATGAATCCCATTCATCTTGTAGATAGGTTGCATAACATCGCAGGCATTGTTCTAAGGTTTGGTTGATACGTTCTGTTTGGCCATTTCATTGAGGATGAAAAGCAGTTGACAATAAGCATTGGATATGATGACCCCTACAGAAGGCTGCCCAGAATTTCAATGTAAATTGAGATCCCCTAACAATGGCTTCTGGTAAACCATGAAGACAAAACACTTCTTGTATGAATAAAGTGGCTGTCTGACTGGCAGTAGCTACCACCCAGTGATGTAAATGGGTGACCCCGTCCCCTCTGTCAGAAGGGGGCGGGTTCACTTGGTTACGACACTGGGTGATCCGACCCCTTCTTATAAAAGAACTGTCATTATGAAGACCGCCCATTCTGGGAGACACGTAGCGTCCGGGCTGCAGCAGCGGGGAGAGTGGCGGCAGTGAAAGAAGAAGATGAAGATTGAAGATGAAGAGAGGAAGGAAGAAGACTGAAAGAAGAAGTAGAAGACCAGAAGAAGGACCGGGCCAGGAGAAGATGGAGGAAGAAAGAAGAAAAGAGCTATTTTACACAATAAAGAACTTGTCTCTTGTTTTTTTACCAATACACTCCTTTTTTGGTGAATGGGTAGGGCTACAATGTACCCCATACCTATTCACATAGAGGGGTTGGGATCTGGGGACCCCCTTATTAAAGAGGGCCTCCAGATTCTGATAAGCCCCCTGCCCGCAGACCCCCACAACCACAAGGTGCTTTGGGGGCGACCTCAAAGCATCCTCTCCATGTTGAGGGCATGTGGCCTGGTATGGTTGGGGGGGGCACGGGGTTCCCCTTAAAATCCACACAAGACCTGAAGGGCCTGGTATGGACTTTGGGGGGACCCCTACGCAATTTGTTTTTTAATTTTGGCGCGGGGTTCCCCTTAAAATCCATACCAAACATGAAGGGCCTGGTACAGACTTTGGGGGGACATCTACATAGTTTTTTATTTTGGGTTCCTCTTAAAATACATACCAGACCTGAAGGGTCTGTTACGGACTTTGGGGGGGAACCCTTACGCAATTTTTTTTTTTTTTTTTAATTTAGGTGCAGGCCCGCTGTTGTAAGTGATTTTAAAAATTGTGATGACATGCCCCAGTCAAATAGGTGCTGAAAAATTGGGCCTCACATGTGTGGTTTGAACACCGTTTTCATATGCGGGCTTGACTTACTTATGCATTTTCTTTGCTGCACGAGCTCGTGGGTACGGTGGCACTTTAAATTTTTTTTACATTTTTTCATTAATTTTATTTTATTATTTTTTTTAACACTGTTTAAAAAAAAAAAATCTGATTATTTTTATTGCTATCACAAGGAATGTAAACATCCCTTGTGATAGTAATCTCTCCTTTGCACTTCACAGTATACAGATCACTAAAAACGGCGATTCTGAATATTGTCATTTTTTTTAAAACCAGTGCTGTTTGCCACTGAGTAAACCGGAAGTGACGTTGTGACATCGCTTCCGGAAATGTATGAAGGAGTCCCGATTGAAGCCAATTCCGGCTTCCACAGGGACTCCACACAGTGACCCGAAGTGTTGGATTGGAGCTCCGGTCTCTCGGTGGTGAAAAATTGCGCCTTGGGTGTTGTCGGTGCCAAAACACTGTAACCCCTTGCAGTTACTTTTGTTGGGCGCAGGAACGGGCCCTGCTGTTGTAAATTAGTTTAACCACTTAACGCGAATCGCTGTTTATTAACGGTGGCTGCTTTAAGTGGAAGTGTCAAGGTATAATATAGTCTGCAGCTACAGGCTATACCTTTGTGCCATTTTCTAGAGCAGACGGCCGGCTATCCGGTGATGACAGCCAATCCGCTCGGGAGCCGCTAGGACATTATCCCAGGCAGTGGGAGGGGACATCTCTTCTCTGGCCTCCCGTCCCACCGGGAGACCGGAGCTCCAATCCGGCATGTCCTCTGGCAGTGTGGAGTCCCTGTGGAAGCCGGAATCGGCTTTGATTGGGACTCCTTTGTACGTTTCCGGAAGGAACGTTACATCACTTCTGGTTTACTCAGCGGCTAATGACGCCAGTTTTAAAAAAAATTACAGTATTCAGAATTGCCGTTTTTGGTGATCTGAATACTGTGAAGTGTAAAGGAGGGATGGGGGTCTCTTAGACCCCCATCCCTCCATAAAGAGTACCTGTCACCATATAGAGTACCTGTCACCATCAGATTTTTTTTTTAAAGGGACAGTGTTAAAAAAAAAAAGTTTAAAGCACCACCACCCCCGCAAGCTTGTGCAGCAAAGAAAATGCTTTTTTACAAAATGTATCCGTCCACCCAGCTAAATTAGTGTGCCATCATCCCTGCAAATTGAAGAACAAACAAAACCCTCTAAATGGGACTATTATGGGCACAAAAGCAAACACATCTATGTATGTGTAATTTTTGCAAATTTTATTAAATTACATGAAATATTTAAAAAAGTGTTACATACAAATTCACAACCTGGTTATGTACAAGACCTAAAACAAAAAAAAAAAAAAAAAAAAAAAGGTATTCTCCTCCACACAATTGTCCATCCCCCTGCATTGTTGTCTATTGCTCCCAACCTCCTGATGTAAAGCCCTCAAGAAAAGGCTTAAAAGAAACCGCATCATTCAGTCCTGTAAATATTGTGGCTTGTAGGGAATGAATCCAGCGAGCCTCTATTGTAATAAAATTTTATTCCAGTCCCCCCCTCTAGGATTGGGGTGGATACGATCTAGAATGAGGAACGTTATTTTTGGAAAAATGCCATTATGCCTGCTAGCTACATGACGACCAAGAGGGAAGTCTCTGTTTGCTGTTTTCATATAAAGAATATGTCTGTAAGCCCTCTGCCAAAACTCCTGAATGGTTTTGCCAATGTAGAAGCAGCCACAGTCACATTGGAGTAGATAAACCACCCCTTTTGTCCTGCAGTTGGCATAGTGTTTAGCTTTGAATTTTGCCCCATTAGGTAGTGTGGGGTTGCGGTTAGTGCACATATATCTGCAGTAACCGCAACCCCCACAGGCAAAAGTTCCTAGATATTTGCAAGGATCTCCATTAGTGGCATTTTGGTCACTATGGAGGTGGCCCATCTGAAAGTAATAGCTGGTTGACTGGTGATATATTTATTGATTTCTGAATCATTTGTCAATAAGTGCCAATGTTTTCGCAAGATCCGGCGCAGCTCATTGTGTTGATTCGAATATTTAGTGATGAAACGGATTTGGTCCGTATTCTGAGACTTCTTTTTCTTATAGTGAATTAGTTGGTTTCTGCCAGCCCTACATGCCCTATTGTATGCCTTCTTGAGAAAATGCATACCTAAGTCGCGCACGCATGTGAAGACGGTGTTCAAATCACACATGTGAGGTATCGCCGCGATTGCCAGAGTGTGAGCAATAATTCTAGCAAAAGACCTCCTCTGCACCTCTAACCTGGTATCCATTAAAAAAATTTAAATCGTCGCCTATGGAGATTTTTAAGTACCGGAGTTTGCCGCCATCCCGCAAGTGTGCGTAATTTTCAACTGTAACATGTATGGTATCTATTTACTCGGTGTAACATCCTCTTTCACAATATATTAAAAATTGGGCTAACTTTACTGTTGTCTTATTTTTTAACTCAAAAAAGTGATTTTTTTCTTTAAAAAAAAGTGCTTGAAAGACCGCTGCGCAAATACCGTGTGACAAAAAGGGTTGCAACGATCGCCATTTTATTCTCTAGGGTGTTTGAAAAAATATATATAATGTTTGGGGGTTCTAAGTAATTTTCTATTTAAAAAAATGATTTTAACTTGTAAACAACAAATGTAAAAAAGGGCTCCAGGGGTTAAGGGGTTAAAAACTGTATATATTTTAAGACACCACGTCAAGCGTACTATATACCATACGTACACCCCCGAATGCACTATAAAGCACTGATATATGGTGTACACTCAATACGCCGTGTGTGTATATACAGTATATATATATATATATATATATATATATACACGTATATTAGACTGTGTGTGTATATATATATATATATATATATATATATATATATATATATGTATATTCTTGCATTGCCTAAATGGAAGCTATATACTATATTCTGAATTAGCTGTATATAGTCTACTAAACTAAAGGCATTGCATATATATATATATATATATATGATGGAAAAATGTAATATATTCCTCAACATACAGTATCTTCTTCCTTGATTGCGGGCTCGGAATGAGGCTGTGGCAGAGGCTACTTTATGGGGATCTTCATATAGTGCATCTATGGCTTTTATGAAGGAACTCCAAGAATTCAATATAGGTCTATGTATATGCAATAAATGATGTACCCAGGTCTGAGGTTCACCAGTCAATACAGAGATCACAGTCCAGATCCTGACAACATATTTTGCATAGATTTGTAGAGAAAAGAGAATCTGGCATGAGGTATTAAATGTTTGAAAAGATGAGCGATCTCCATTGAATTTATCAGGTAATGCAACTTTGGGTTCAGGAGCAGCAGCACCTCTTTTTGGATACATCACAGGTGATTCAGGCATAGGAGTAAGTAGAGGTGTATTAAACAGTTGGTCCAATCTTGCTTAATTGGCTTGTAAGTTTGCTTCAGTAGTTTGTAGGTCTTGCGCAGACACTGTCAGCATGCTTATCTGTTGAGTCAATGTCGCTAATGCTTCAGCCAGACTCCAATACCGGCTCAGTTGTTATGTCAGTGTTTAGGTATGGGGAGCCCAATAGTAGGGGTACACACCTTGGATAAGGATACTCAGGAGCTGAATCCAGGACAGTTTCCAAAAACGTGGTACAATAAGAGAAGGTCCAATAATCAAAGTCAAAGGTATCATAAGGTCAGGGCAGGCAGCAAAGGATCAGAGTCAATAAACATAGCAAAGGTCAGGTAGCAATATCACATGGCAAGCAACAGGTACACGCTGTGGACAGCTCTAAAACAACTAAGCACTCTCTCTGGAACCTTTCAGCTTTATAGTGATTAAACAGGAAATGAGCTCAGGAGGGTGTGGTGGAAGTGATGCAATTGCTGTCTATGATAGGAAGCCCTTCAGTGCTGCCATTTTATATGAGGATGCCATCAGACATGGGCTAGAGCCCTCACCCTACTCACACGGGGGTGCCACAGGACACAGGCCACCAACAAGAGTGCCAAGGACTGACATGCTGTCAGTGTGAGGACCCCTGCGGTTGGTACAGGTAGGTTGCGGGTTGTGACACACTTAATTCACTGTCTTTATGGTTATTTAAAAACCCTGCTCCGTTACTTCTGCCTTACTTCCTGAACAGACTTTAGGTCATGACACAGGAAGGAGTTGACTAGCTGACCTCATTAGCACACACCCTGCATCATCTACCCTCAGCTGATCAACTCCTTCCTGTCTCATGACCTAAAGTCTATCCAGGAAGTAAGACAGAAGTAATGGAGCAAGGTTCTTAAATATCCATGATGAGAGTGAGGTAAGCGTGTATAGAATAAATGGAAAGCGGTTTTATTTTTACAAAAGACGTTCATTAATGCTATATTGGTACATAGGGGAGCTGGAATTTAGAAAAAAAGATGAACTTAGCCTTTAAGGTAAAGCTCTAACCATTTGTTTCTTATTTGCGTACTGTGAAAGGGTTAAAAACTCAATCAGGTTTTTATTGGTACCTTTTATGCATTGAGGAGGATTTCCCTCATATCCTATCCTACCCCAGCACCAGTGGTCACTAAGACAAAGAGCATCTCTATCTCCTCACAGAATGTTCAGAGGTGTTTAAGACTAAACATCCCTGTGTTGTCACATTGCATCTGCCTTGACAGCCAGTATTGAGAATATCAAGTAATGATCTTTGATGTTTCTGTAGGGCAGACGTGGCTTCTCAGTAAACAAAAGAAATAAAAATGCAGTAATGTCTTTATTTTGTTACAGAGAAGTGTGTACTCCATCACCAAGGATGTGCAGCTACTGAAATATTCACTCTGCATTGGTTTCTCTATGTAGTGAGCTTATGAGAATAATATGTAAAGGAGTCTTTTTTTTTTCCTTATTCCTGCCTTTACCTGTTTGGATACCTTCTATTTCCCAAAACACTCTCTCCAAAACAGAGAAAAAGAATTGGCATATATATCAAAAGAGAGACTTTCGGGGACTGGATATCCAAGTCTCATGTCAAGTCACTTCTTGGAAGGTCAGATTTCTGCATTGGGATTGATGTGGAATGTAGATTACAGGTGACTCCTAGGAACTTCTGTATGTTTCAACTGTACACGGTGCAAAGGATGAGAACAGCCTTACACTAACAAATCTCCTTTTACGTGTAACTGCAACACATTTGGCTGAAGCAGCTAAGCAGCTCATTTTTGCAGGAAAATCTAGTTCCTCTGTATTCCACTAGTAATAAGACAGCTGTGCCCCCCAGGCTACTGGTCCAATCATTCCCTTTATAATCCACCACTGATTACAGTGCAGGTAGAGTATATGATTTGTGGAATTACTCCAGAGGACAGTTGATGTAGGGGCTATAAATACTGGTGTGTACAAGGAAATGCTGTATAAACACACTGGTCTGGACATATAATAAAAATTCATGAATTACATTATTTTAACAGATTGGAATATAAAGCAGCTGTAACCTCCAACATTCTATTTCTAGTTCCTCTCTCTTAGGAATGGTAATTTTCAGACTCCATCAGCGAATCACAGAATCACACTTATATTGTGGTATGGATGACATGCTAATGAAATCTATATCCTGAACAAATTTTCTTATCGGATGTAAAAGTAAAAAGAAAAAAAATCCCAGTTTGTATTTGCATTTGCAGCAATAAAATATTTTAGAATGGTGCAGACTAAGGAATAAAAGTAATTAATAACAAGTTCTAATATATGCCCATGGTACTAAAACCAACTATACTTCACGACCTTGATAAAGCTAGACCTAGAAATGTTAAACTCTACCGCCACCTACTGGTAAAAAGTGGCATTTGCGATATCAGTGGATTTTAGTGACCATTTCATGTATGCATTAACACATTGCATTCTAAAAAAAAAAAAAAAAAAAACCTTAATTTTAATAAGCATTATGAATTAAACATAAAAACTAAAATAATTTAACAATGTAAAAACTTGTGAAGAGATAAAACAACCATTACAGTAATGGTTATCGATGGCCAAAAAAAATGTTTTTAAACACTTGCCTTGACATTTATATATGTCTTTATATATATATATATATATATACTGTATATATATGTATATATGTTATATATAATTACAAATACATTCAATCTAAGAACTCTAATGTAGTACAAATGCATCCAAAATAATAAGATCTATACTTTCTATTTTTATTTTATTTGAAACGGGATCATAAGGTGGGTTTTAATCCAGAGCATATATATATATTTATATAGTCTACAGTTACATTTTTTTTTGCCCTTTTTTAAAAGGTTATCAGTTTCACAGTATAATGCGATAGAAAGAGCTCATTCTCTTTTTAGTCCTGCACTATAAGCAGGTCTGAGCTGTGACTCTGGTTACGCACACACTCCTAGGGATTGAATGGAGTCTCACAAGTCTGAGTCAGATGACTCACACTTGCAAGAACAAGGATTCATTAATAACTTTGTGAGTCATGAATGCCAAAGTTGGTCAGCAAATGCACCAGGTAGAAGCTGACAAATGATCTAATTGCATCATGATACATCCATCTTTTGTTAGCCATGGTGTTACAGCAAGCAGGCTTTGCTATTGGTTAGCAATTTAGCATTTAATGTAAGAGATACAAACCACTGTTGTAAATTAAAACATTTTAATATTTTGTAGTACTTTACTTAAAGCTGGAGTTTTGGTATGTCTTTTTTTTGTATAGTTACATTACAGTTTGGTACCTGCCTGATCAGGAAGAAGGAATACCACTGCTCCAGGTGCAGATGATCAGGTAGCAAATGGACCTCCCAGCGAGTGCTAGTCTCGGCCTGCATGTAAATGCAAAAAAGTAAAAGCTGCACATCATGATAGTCCAATGCCAAAGCACCAAAGTAGATACAAGACATCCAAAGTTAAGCCATATAGACGCATTTCACACTAAACAACAGTGCTTAGTAAGCAGAGTAAGCACCGTTGTTTAGTGTGAAACGCGTCTACATGGATTAACTTTGGATGTCCAGTATCTACTTTGGTACTTCTATTAAATTGGCATTGGACTATCATGATGTGCAGCTTTTACTTTTTTGCATGGTACCTGACTGATCCCTGAGGAAGCTGGAACTCACTGTAATAGGCACTGCTATTAGAGCGCTCGCCTCTAGCTTCCAGGTCCTGTGCCTGCTCTGCTGCATAGTGAGCACATGGGGTAGCGCGCTCAGCAGGGTCATCATATAGAGAATACTTTGCGGTTTCTGAACATATGCAAAGCTTTCTTTGATTGGACGAGGTGGAGAGTTGGCAAGATGACATCATGATCTCCACCTCATCCAATCAGAGAAAGCTTTGTATTCTTTGAGGAGGAAGCAAGGAGTTTGGTATGGTAATGCATACTAACTTTGATCTGAGGCACCATATAGAGAACATGCAAACTTGTAACTATGCAAAAAACTTCCTAAACTACCCAACTTTCCAAAAAATACCTAGCATTCAACTTAATATGATCTAGCACTGACAACAAAATGTTTTTTTTTTTCAGAGCTGGGGTTAGTAAATATTGATTACCGGCTCTAAATTTATCTTCACCTAAAACTGAAGTTTAGTATATCTACTTGACCTCCAGAAGATTGCCACCACCCCCCCCCCCCACTTCCTGATCAGGCCATTGCGTTACTTTAACTGACAATTGCGCTGTAGTGCGACAATGTAACAAAATAAAATGTATGTTCTTTTTTTCCCACAAATAGAGCTGGTATTTGATCATCTCTGCATTTTTTATTTGTTCGCTATAAACAAAGAACGACCAACAAATTAAAAAAAAAATATATAGTTTTAACTTTCTGCCCAAAACACATTTAATAAAAAAATGTAAAAAATCAAAGTTCTTCGTCAGTTTAGGTGAATATGTATTCTGCTACATATTTTTGGGAAAAAAATCCCAAGAAGCATATATTGATTGGTTTGCGCAAAAGTTATAGCATCTACAAACTATGGGATATTTTTATTTATTTATTTATTTTGTCACTAGTAATAGCAGCTGTCAGCAATTTATTGTGGAACTGCGATATTGAGGTGGACAAATCGGACACCTAACTGACACTTTTGACACTTTTTGGGGACCAGTGACACTATTACAGTGATCAGTGCTACAAATTTGCATTGTCCCTGTACTAATGACCCTGCCGGGGAAGGGGTTAACATCAGGGGTGATCAAAGGGTTAACTGTGTGCCTGACCAGTGCTTTACTACTGTGGGGGAGGTGCTTGTACTAGAGGAAGGCATGGATCAGTGCCCCTGCTTAGTAGAGATACAGGATCCATGCCATCTGTACTGACAGAACGGCAATCTGCCTTGTTTAAATAGGCAGACTGCCATTCTGTCAGTGTAATGAATGATCAGCGGGTGCCGGCGGACATCGGTCCGCGAGACCTGATGATCAGCTCCCACTATGTTTTTTATATACACTGGATAATACACATGGATGTTTGGATACATGCAGTCTTCAGGTGAATTGGTATAATGACAGGCACACTTCATGTGCCTGACTATCCATGGCTGTATAATCTTATGAGGGTTGAATACATGTTCTTGATTCATTTGTCCATGGTTTGCACCTGAGTCCCACTTTTTATGTGGGGTTTGGGTAGTGTCCACTATGATCATTTGGGTTTTGAAGTTATTTAACATTCAATGATGTACACCTGTGATTTGAACTCGTGGCTTTCTTTCATGTGTTAACGTTTTGATTAATGTTTCAATCATTCAATCATTCAATTGGTTAATGTTTGTTCTTGTGTGTATATATGTTTTGGGCACATTATGTCTGGTCATGCTATGCAAGTAACATAGAAACATAGAAAAGTGACGTCAGAAAAAGACTGAGTAGTCCATCGAGTCTGCCCCTTTTTATTTACTTATTTATTTTTTATATATATATTTTTTTTACATTAACCTTGTTGTTTGACTATGGATTTATGTTTATCCCAGGCATGTTTAAAGACATTTACTGTTGACTGTCTCACAACCTCTGTTGGTAGTTTATTCCAATCATCAACCACCCTTTCAGTAAAATAATACTTTCTAAGATTAGTTTTGAACGGTTTTAGTTCTTGTGCCCCTGTACTGGAGTTTGATTGACCCCCCTTCAAGTTTTGATTAGAATCTTTCATAATAAAATGACTTTCCCACCAACTACTAACCTTATTTGATGGTTGTCTCCAACACTCTGTCAGTTGTCATTTACAGAAATTTGTACGGACCCTATTTGTATTTAGGTATCAGTTTGTTGTTCCAATTACATTTTTTTTATATATATATTTTTTATTTATTCATTTATTTTTCCCCGTCTGAGCTACCTGATGAGTCAGAAAAAGACTGCAGTGAAAAGATACAAAGATACAATGAACGTATCGTACTGGTCTGTATTACACGGGTTTTGTATATATGTGTGTTCTTGTTTGTAATTGGTTAAC
>BLSH010316227.1:659373-682756 GCA_018402905.1 Glandirana rugosa | reverse complement strand
ATTATACGCTCGTTCGCGTCATCACGTTCGGCCGCAAGTTGTATGTACGACCGTCGTGTGCATGTCAGTGGGCTACATACGACCGTCAACGTACGATTCAACACGGTCGTGTGCACGATCGTCGTCCCGTGTGTACGAGTCATAACAGTACTATTGTTGTACTTGGTAGTCTAAAGCTGGCCATAAACACAGATTTTTTTCATCCAGCTTTGGGCTTAATGACAATTTCAACACTTGCGATCTGCACACTTGTTCCAGGTCTACGCCCCAAATCACTGGCACCAATAGAAAAGCATTTTAAGAAAGACAAAATGCATTCCCAGGAGGCAAGTACATCAATGGCAGAATTTATATTTTCTCAGAACAGCTTTTCTCAGTTAGATGCTTGTTTTTACACGCATAATTAAAGAACATTAAAAAGACTATAGGTTCTCTTGAAGTCATTACAGATATACGTGTATCAGTGTTTGCCTGCATACCAACTGCATAGCCTGCCCAATTAGACAAATTGCTGGCTCCTTCTGTCATCATTATCTTTAAACCTGTATACAACAGCAATACTATTGATAGGCTTCATTATTATATATATATATATTTTTAAACCTTTAAAAAGCCTTAATCATCTTCATCCGTATTCAGTCTTTTGCAACACCTTTGGCAATGAAAACAGCACCATTGGCATTGCTTGTTGCTTATTATCATCATGTCAGATTGAAAAAGAGTCTTATAAAAAAATGAAGATACAGATACTGAAATAACTTTGAATAAATAATCTTTTCCTTACTTAATGACATTACACTTCAAATAAACATCTTTCCCAACGTTCAGCACAGGTAGCCAGATACCACTTCTCCCATTAGCAAACAATCTAAATGAGAATCACTTAAGCTAGCTGTAAATGCCTTTTTCTTCACTAAGTGACTATAAGTCAATGTTACTCAAGGATTAATGTTAACATTTATTCTGTGTGTGTGGTGAAATATGAGTTAAGTGATTCTTAAAAAAATATAACCTTTTTTCCAGCCGAACTAGTATGTTAGATGTTTTCATTTAAATACCCACACAAGTAGAAAAACTACACAGAACATGTATTAGTTGCAAATAATTGCAATAAATTCATGAACTGCACCAATTCTACAAGTGTGTCTCTGCCCTCCAAAACACTCCTCAGCGCCCAATAATCCAAGCACCTTTTACAGTCATATCAGTAATAGCATAAACTGCATTACAATCAAACCGATAATAAAATAAATAAAATAAAATATATAAATTATCACTATTAGTGTTCCTTAAATAATATCAGATAATATCTTCAAAACCAGCAGCCACTTTGTTCAAAAACAAATGTCCAAAAGGGGTTCAGCTTTAAAGTTCGTATTCCTGGAGTGTGCATGCGCGGGATTCCGAGCAGGATACGTTAGCTCGGTGCTCCGTGCCGCCCTGACCGGGAGAGACCTCCACAGCCGCTGCATAGCGATCTCCGGATCCAGGACTGCCCACGGGCACTGAGGGGGAACACTAGACTGACGTCCCATGCCCGGAGGCTTAGGGACACCAAGATGGCAGCCACAGCGCAGCCACACGGGGAGAGGATAGTGGACATGCCTGATGCTGAAGCTGTCAGTCCTAACAATACAGATACCCAGATACCCCAGGGATGCCGTTAAACAGATTGCTGGACATTCCTCCCTCTCCAGCCTCCACAGAATCATTACTGGGGAGAGATTTGGGAGAATCAGGAATCAGAAATGGGACTGGGGCCTCAATGCCAAATCTCTGACATGGGTCATCTTCTCAATAGATTTTCTGAGATGCTGGCAGCGGGGTTAGCTCAGAATGCAGCCCAGATAACTTCCACTATTAAAGCTAATCTAACCAACCTGGGCACCAGAATTGATGCGATCGAGCAGTCAGTAGATGAAACGGTCACAAGAGTTAATCAAAACACATACTGCTTACAATCTCTTCAAGATCAAGTAGACGGGGCCCTCTCTAAAATAGATGAACTTGGGAATTGCAGTAGACGGTATAATTTCCATATAAGAGGCCTACCGGAGCCTATTGTAGATGTACATTCTGCAGTCAAAAACTTTATAAAAGATCTGCTGCCAGATATTCCTACCCATGCCTTGGAACTAGATAGGGCTCACAGGGCCCTACAACCACAATGCCAGGACGGTCTCCCTAGAGTCTTTATAGTCAAACCTCATTATTACTCCACAAAGGAGGCAATAATGAAAAAATTGCGCTCTGATTGAACTCTTTCAATCCAGGGACATAATATACAAGTGTTTGCAGATCTTTCACCGACCACCATACAAAAGAGGGAACCCTCAAACCACTTTGGTGATTCTTTCCCAGAAGGCATTGAAATACTGGTGGTAATTCCCATTTAGACTGCAATTTACCTTTCAGAACAAGACCCATGGATTTGCCACTTTCCAAGAAGGTGAGCACCTTCTAAAGGAATTGGGCCTCATCAAGCAAGATCCTATGGACCTCACTTCCAGATCCACAACAAAACTCATCACAGAGACCACCACCTGGCAGCCCACTCACACCACTTTGGAATAAGCAACAACCCAAGAGACAGAGAGATTCCAAGCCTCCACGCTGAGCATGACTACTTCAGGCTTGTTAGGAGAAAATTCTTCAAACTTCTACCTTTGGGAGGGATGATTCTCCCCTCTACTCTGCTGAATGTTACCACATGGGTGACATATAGACACAGTGGGCCTTCGGCATAAATTTTCCTACAGGTGGGGCGCATGCGCGGGAGCTCCAAGATGGTCACTTGAGACTGGAGCTCCGCACCCGAGCGGACCACTGACACCCCAGGCGTTGCCATCAGCAGCAATAGACGGCTACAGACAGGGCGCTGACCTTCCCTAGTCCACCCCGCTGCTCTAAACTCCCGGACTCCGTTCTAATAGGGGCAATTGAAAGCGCAGAGAATCTGAGGTATACCGCCCGGGTGTACCAAAATGGCCAAGGCCGCGGCCTATCATGTACGGGGCAAACATCCACAGCCTCCCAGGATCTTTGCAGACCAGGGGTCTGCCTTCTCCAGGGCACTCCACATTATCGACCACAACACCGTCCAAGTTGACAACGGGCTAGTAGGAGTGGAGAGGGACACAGGCAGCTGGCATTCCCTGCAGCCAGGTGTACCAAAATGGCCGCGGCTGCGCCCTAGCACAAAACGGAGGCCCACTCAGAAGAAGATGGGTAAGTCCCCTACATACTAAAGATTGAAGATTAAGCCACTAGAAGAGTCTTAAAACGGGGATACACACAATCCTTTAAATTTACCCCTGCAGAGCTTCTCGATTATAAGGTGTACCAATATGGATGCAGGTGCAGCCTAATAGACACAGCGCCATCTGGGGTTGGAGGACAGTATTACCACAGTTCTATGTTTACTCTGCTGGAGTTACTCCAGAGTGCTAGGAGCTTTAAACTCAGTCCATGCTTAAGATGGTCCTCCTCCTCTGATCATACAATTTTCAGCAACTTAAGGACTCCCAAACATCTATCTCCTAGTATCCATATAATACACTGAATGCAGGGAGCTAATGTGAGAAGGTCCCTTTCAAACATTTTCCAAAAGTCTGAACAGTCCCGGAAACTGGACATGACCACGGCAGGTACTACTCTTACAGCAAACTCTGCAGAGATGACCTCAGAACATAGGCCCATCCTCACTCCGGCCACACTTACTCTCACTCCTGGGCCAAATCTATCCACACATCATTCTCGACCTCGCCGGCCTCGACGGAATCACTTTTACGCCACGCAATGGGTGACATTATGGCCACTCCGGCTGGCTTACTTTCTTCAACACATTTGGAAACATTCTCCCCTAGCTCCCTGACCCAAGACTCTCCTATTAACACGGTGGATCTATTCCTGAAATTCTCAAACCTCCTGGAAAGAGGTCTAGCAAACACTGCTGCAAAAATAACTGGAGACATAAAGGCCGACTTTCAGAACTTGGGCTCCAGAATGGAAACAATTGAACAAAAATTGGATGTAACAGTAGCTAATACCAATCAAAACTCCGAACATATCCAAGTTCTACAAGATCAGCTGGACGTTGCTCTATCTAAGATAGATGATCTTGAAAACAGATCGAGACGATATAACTTTAGGTTGAGAGGTCTCCCTGAAACTGTCACAGAGATCATACCTGCAGTCCAGGACTTAATTAGTTCATTGGTTCCCAATGTGCCTAAACACAGGCTAGAACTGGATAGAGCCCACAGGGCCTTAGGCCCCCCAAGGAAGGACGGCTCTCCGAGAGACATCATAGTGAAACCACACTTTTATGCCATCAAAGAGGAAGTCACGAAGGCCTCTCGCTCCAAATCTTCTATTCTCTGCATGGGTTTCCAAGTGCAGATCTTTGCGGATTTATCTCCGACCACCATCCAAAGGAGGAGAACCCTCAAGCCGCTTCTCCAAGTACTTCAGCACAAAGACTTGAAATACTGGTGGGCTTTCCCGCTGGCGGTAAAATTCATCCATAAAGGGAAAACGTTCTCCTTCTCTACACTACCTGAAGGGGAAAAGCTACTCTTTTGCCAGCAGCTCATATTCCAAGAAGCCCCAATGGATTTGACTGATCCAGCATGCTCCTACACAAAAAGACCCCTTCCAGCAAGCCCAATGTCGCCCCTATGGTCTAAATCCAAGAGCCAAAGATAATAAACCACCTTAACTAAGTGAGAGGGAGTTTCTTGTTGTTATCTCCCTGCATTTTACCCAGATTTTGAGTCTCCATTTTTCTCTTTGAGTTCCCTCATTGAGATCCCTTGTGTTTATTTTTCTTCACCTTTTTGAAGAACATTGTATACTTTTTGGTGTCTCTTATGGAAGTTCTGGACCGAAGAGACATCTACCTTTTACATATCTTTCCTTGAATTCTAGCTACTCTGGTTTGACTGTAACTGTATCTTCTTGAATTGCCTTTCATTATATTGACTCTGTAATGAATCCGTTGCTTAGACAGGGTAAGCTTTGTTGCAAATGGCCTCCACTCTCAGATGCAGGTTCTTCACCCTGAGGATGGCAGCTAAGGCCCCATCCTGCATTTTGATTATTGTACTGTCTTGTTAATTGGTAAACTTTAAGTTGTTATGATGATACTTTTGGTTATTTACAGCCTGGGGTGTCTGGGGCCCGAGCGGGTCTACATGCACCTCCTCTTATCCCTGGGACTTCGTTGGAACTCCTTGGGATAAGCTGTCTATCCCGGACGGGTTAGACATCCTGATCCACCAAGTGTTTGGTTGTTTCTGTATCCTCCTCTTGGAGTGCAGGGATGGTGGGCTGGGGGAATCTGTTCACCCCCCAGACACCACCCCATCTAGTTCTATTTGTGTTCTTTTATCTCAGCCATATTATTTTTCTTTCTATCTTTCTCTTCTTCCTATTTCTCTTAATGCACCCAGACTATTCTTTTCATTGCAGCCGATGCCGAGATAGTCAACTAACTCATGGGAGGCGTAAATATCCTAGGAGCATCGTACTAAGTAAGAGTACCGGGCTAATGGTGAGTACCAACATTTTTACAAGATATCCCTCGCGCAAAGGTCATGGCAGGGGTTCCACCAAGACACATTAAATTTGCCACCCACAATGTTCAGGGTCTAAACTCCCCTACAAAACGAAAGAAAGTTTTTGACTACTATAAGACCCTCCACTTAGATGTAGTGATGTTACAGGAGACTCACTTTCCCTCACGGTACAGCCCTAAATTCCTCCACCCACAATTCCCCACCTTCTTCTTGGCCAAAGCAGAATCCAAAACTAAAGGGGTTGCCATTTTATTTTCCAAAAAATTAGGTTTTTCCCCACGCCTAGAAATGAAAGACCCAGAAGGGAGATTCTTACTGGTTAAAGGCACCATGGAAGGACACCTATATACATTAGTTTCTTACTACACCCCAAACAAAGGACAATCAACCTTTTTCAAAACGCTCCTGGACTATATCCAACCTCATTTAGAGGGTAGAATTTTTTTAGGAGGGGATTCCAATGTCGCTTTTGATCAGGGCCTCGACAAATCCAGATCTCTAGGACGCCAATTAACACGCCCTTCCAAAATGAGTCTAAAAGTCGCTAAACTATTACATATATCCAACTTAGTGGATGTCTGGAGGGAGCTAAACCCAACCAAGAGAGATTACACCCATTTTTCCCCCTCACACAATTCATACGCACGGATTAACCACCTTCTAGTTCCCGCAGACATAATTCCTTCCATGACACAAGCTCGCATTAGGGACACATCCCTCTTAGATCACTCCATCATTCTCTTGCAGATGCGGTCTGACCCGCAATTTGCAAGAAACCCACAGTGGAGACTGAATGAATCATTGCTTACTAACCCGGTTCACGTCTCTGAGATCAAAAACGCCCTCAAGGAATACTTTATTAATAACAACAAGGAGGAAACATCCGCAGAAATCCTCTGGGCAGCTCACAAAGTCTGCATTAGAGGAAAGTTTATTCAGTTAGCCTCCCGATTAAAACAGGAGCGTAAGGCTGTTATCTCCAACCTTGAACATACTTACCAAACTCTTAAGGAAGCACATAAGAAGTGCCCCTCTAACTCCCTCACTGCTAAACTTGATAAAGCCAGATTGGAGCTAAATCTGGCTCACACAGCTAAAGCAGAAAAATCTATCAGATGGAGCGGACAAAAATTTTATACACAGAATGATAAGCTTGGTGCCATGCTGGCCACTAGGCTGTCTCCAAGAACTCACCCCTACACTCTTCCCAAAATCAGAATACCGGGTCAGGGCTTGACCTCTAACCCGGTGAGTATATTAGACGCCTTTCACAAGTTCTTCTCTGAAATATATAGCCCCCACAAACAACGGCACAAGGAGGCTGACTCAATTTTCATAGACAATATCCTCCTGCCCTCCTTGCAATCGGAACATAAAAATCTTCTAGAGGCTGAGATCACGGAAGGAGAGGTTCTAGGGGTCATCAGGGACTTGAAACTGGGCTCAGCCCCAGGCCCGGATGGCTTATCAGCCTCATACTATAGAACCTTTGCAGAGACCCTCGGCCCTTTCCTAACCAAATTTTATAACTCAGCAACTAGAGACTTCCCCGTGGATCCTCAACTCAACATGGCCTTTATCTCGATAATACCAAAACCAGATAAGAATCCTGAGGAACTGGGCAACTACAGACCTATCTCACTAATTAACAATGACATTAAAATCTTGACAAAAATTATGGCAAATAGATTAGCATCATTTATCAGTGCCTATATACATAAGGATCAGGTTGGCTTCATCCCAGGACGACAAGCTCCTGACCAGATCCGCAGAGCCATTGACCTGATCTCCATCCTTCAATCCAATTGGGAAGGCGGCCCTAAGCAAAAAGGTTTGATCCTATCATTAGACCTTCAAAAAGCATTTGACTTACAATTTTAGAGAGATGGGGATTTGGTCAGCGCTTTTTAGGCATCATTAAAACCTTATACTCAACCCCCACAGCACAAATAAGGCTACAAGGCTTTTACTCGAAACCTATAACCATAGCTAAAGGTACGAGACAGGGCTGCCCTCTATCTCCTTTAATTTTTGCGATGGCCATTGAAACGTTAGCCATAGCAATACGGCAAAACCCAGACATCCAGGGAGTGACTTGTGGAGACAGGACTCATAAATGCGGCCTTTTTTTCTTTTGTTTATTACCTCACCCCACACTTCTCTCCCCAACTTAATTCGTACATTAGAAGCATTCGCAGAAATTTCAGGACTCAAAGTAAATTACAATAAATTATATGCAATGAACATCTCACTCCCACCTGAGTCAGCTACCTACCTAAAACAATCATACCCATATCAGTGGAACCATACCTCCACCAAATACCTAGGAATTAATCTCACAAATAAGTTTGAAGAATTGTACTCCCACAACTTCCCCCCCTTGTATCGAAAACTTGAGAACGATCTGAAAGCCTGGTCAAATAGAGGTCTCTCTTGGTTGGGTAGAATGACCCTTTTACCACGTCTACTATACCTTTTTCGAGCCCTCCCAGTAAAAATCAGAAAAGACCATCTAAAGAACTTTCAGAGCAAGATCCTCAGATTCGTATGGGAAAATTCAGGTCATAGATTCTCTCAAGCTACGCTATATCGACGCAGGAAAAAGGGGGGACTTGGGCTTCCAGCCCTCTTAAAATATATTTTCAAGCAGCCAGATTAGCCCAATTCTCCCTGGTCTATATGAGAAACGAAAGACCTGACTGGATCCAAATCGAGAGGCAGGCTGTTCCAAATAATACACTAGATTTCCTTCTGTGGACCCCCCCGAAACAAAGACCTCCTTTTCTATCTCCCACCTTATCGCACTCATTCTTCCTCTGGGATTCGCTGAGGAACCACCCCGGACTGGTCTCCCCAATGAAACCCCTAGAGTACATTTTTCATAACCCTGACTTTCCCCTTGGCCTCAACATTATAGCGTTTAAGTGGTGGCAGGACAAGGGGCTGTACCGTATAGGACACTTCTTCACTACATCAGGTCCCCTCTCTCTGGGACATCGTATAAGCAAATTAGACCTTCCAAATTCCGAGAGGTTTAGATACCATCAAATCCATAATTTCTTGCAAAAAATCTGGGAAAATAAATCTCTCCCACCCAGCTTCACGGCCTTCGAGATTTGGTGTGGTCAAGCTATGGAACAGAAAGGTGGCATTTCACTAATATATAACTCTCTAACACAGTCAGAGATTAAAACCACATACATGAATCGCTGGGAGGAAGACCTCCAGATATCCTGGGACCTAGAGACATGGCATTCAGCCCTATCAGACTCTTTCCGGGGCATATTAAATACCTCTCTTATAGAGGCCAGTATTAAAGTGATTACGAGGTGGTACCTCACACCAACCAAGCTAGCCTCGATCTATCCCATAGCCGACCCAAGGTGCTTCAGAGGATGCTCACTCCTGGGATCTATGGTCCACATTTGGTGGGAATGCCCAAGGGTTCGCCCCTTCTGGAGGAAAATCTTTAACCTCACTGAAAGGTTAATCAGTAGCAAAGTACCCAGATCTCCAGAGACAGCGCTACTCAACGCCCGTATCCCGCATCTGTCTAAGCCCAAAAGAAAACTAGTTCAATTTATACTCCTAGGTGCCAAAATCACTATAGCAAAATCCTGGAAAAAGTCTAAAATTTCCTTTGCCGCGGCGATTTGCAAAATCTCGTGCATTATGTCTCAGGAAAAACTTTATAGCATTCTCTCAGACACAGTAGGGGGATTTGAGGCCATATGGGAACCCTGGGCAGCATTTATAGGCATCTCCTTCATTCCAGGTCAATCTCGGTCATCGGGTGCAACTGTTTCAATATCTCTCTAGGAGCTCTTTAATCTTGAATCTGTCCTGTTCTTCTCCTTTTTTTTTCAGCTCTATCTGTTTTCTCAACTATTTTTCATTTAGATACAGTTATAATGATCACTACACAGGTATTTTCCTTCAGTTTATACCTGAAAAAAACCCTATCCTATCATCTCTAGCGAGGTTGGAAGAGGATTGAGATCCTTATTCTTATTCAGAAGTTGAGCCTCCCCCCAATTTGGCACAGTTTTCTCCCAATTTGGGGTGCCAAGGTACTGGGGGTCGATACCCGATTAGACAGGTTCTCATATGAGTGCCTATTCCAGTCCCTCTTATACACAATGAAAAGATAAGCAGGTTATATGATTTGCCAATTCCCTAATAAATAACAATGGAATCTTCATTCCTCTATTTTGAAAGTTCCCGCCTAATAGTTGCTGTAGGGGAGTTAAGACGCAAACATCACTATTTTGCGGGTATTTTTTATTTCTTGTATTTCTTTATCTGCTGGCTTATCTGATAACACTTATGACAAATATTGTGTTGAATGATAAGTCATTAACATGAAGTCTAATCCACAGTATAATTTGCAATGCTGTATCTATATCCGTCTTGTTTCTTCTCTTGATATGCTATGTATTGACTCTATGCGAATTGATTTCCTTTATATACTTTGTATTTCTATAAAAACGAATAAACATATTGAAAGTAAAAAAATTTCCTGCAGGCTTTTATGGGTTCTTACATCACTAATTAATCAGGTTCCAGGAACTTTTACGAGCACCGATGGGTGCTAAATCCTTGGGATGACTATACAGCTCTCGTTCTTCATCTACCCCCAACTGGATTTCTCATGCTTCGTCTTTAATCCGATGAATACAACCAAACAGACTTAATAAGTGCCCGGTTATGTGTTACAAAGGATTGGTTTTTGAGAATTTGATATATATGTTCTTAATAGTTATATATGGCAATTTCGAGGGGTTTCTTATGTTATGTGGCCCTACCACATTCCTTCCCACTTTTAAAACTCATAATGGTCCATTTCCCCCGGTTTTCAGTTTTTCAGTTTTGACGGGGTTCAAAAAGGTACTGATTATAGGCTGGGAGGCTCCCTCGGTTGGGGAGGAATTACATGCTCCTCCACCGGTGATTACCAGAGGTCTCATCACCCCTGGTGACGTCGGGTTTGCAACCCCTTTAGGTTACACTATTAATGGATCTCTTACTAAGAGATCTAGAGAGGACCTAGGCTGGTCCAGATCCTCTCTTGGAGGAAATGAGTCATTTTCAGGACTTGTCTCCTCCTTGGTCAATTAGACAGCAGATTTACACAGTTAAATGGTGTTCTTGCTTTTTGTTCTTTTCTATTCTACTTCTATCTTACTTCCTTTCTCTCCTCTTCTTCCCTCTTCAATATCTTACAATGCATTATCTAACCCATTGCTTTTTCCTTTGTTTCTTTAATATGTTTGTTCGTGGATGTTTAGGTGGGCCTCCGCATCTCTTCAATTCATCAAGGGTCAGTGTCGAGAATTACCAGTCCATCTCGAGATCTATACCCTCAGTTCTGGGGTAGGTGCTTTTAAAAGGGCTATAACACTCTCCCCTCATGTCCATTATTGATGTAAATCAACCTACGGGGTCCTTATACTGGGCTCCCATAATACACAGGGCCTAAACTCAGAGGTGAAGAGACGTAAGGCACTCCAAAGCTATCACACCCATCATACAGACATACTATTACTACAGGAAACGCACTTCCCTAAAAGCTATAACCCTAAATATCTTCATCAGAAATACCCGCAGTTATTTTTAGCAAATGCGGACACAAAACAGAGAGGAGTGGTGGTCCTCTTTTCTAAACGAGTTAAGTGCAATGTAGCCCAAATTATCAGGGATGATGAGGGACGATATATCATGGTCAAAGGAGTGATTGCAGGCCAAACATATTCCATTTGTCTCATTTACACACATAACAAAGGTCAAGCAGCCTTCTTTGCAAAAATGATTAAAGCATTCTCTCCAGTTCTCAGAGGCCGAGATTCTACGGGTTATTAAGGAGTTAAAACCTAATTCCGCACCAGGACCTGATGGGTTCTGGAATCGACATTACAAAACATTTTCTACGGTTCTAGCTCCTCATTCAGCCCGACTCTTCAATGCCCTGGGTGGGGGCCAACAACTAGACACTGCCAACAACCTAGCATTCATTTCAGTTATCCCTAAACCAGGAAAAGACCCGAGTGAGGTATGTAGCTATAGACCAATGTCATTAATAAATAATGATCTGAAAATAATGACTAAGGTGCTAGCTAACCGGTTAGCATCGTTCATTGAGAACTACGTTCATAAAGACCAAGTGGGCTTTATCCCGGGCAGGTAGGGGCCGGACCAGGTGAGGACAGCGATTGACCTTACATCGGTGATGGGCTCGAGATGGGATGGGAACCCAACTCATGAGGGCTATCTATTATCTGTGGATATCCATAAAGCTTTTGACTCAGTCTCTTGGGATTACATGTTTACACTACTAGACAGGTGGGGATTTGGCCCGAATTTCACAGGGGTCTTAAAAGCACCCTTCAATCAAATAAGTGAGCGGGTGAGGTTCTGTGATCAGTTCTCAGACACATTCCGGATAGAGAAAGGCACCAGACAGGGATGTCCCCTTTCCCCCCTCCTTTTCGCTATAGTGATAGAAACCTTAGCCATAGCTTTAAGGGAAAGTGTAGACATTAACCACTTCAGCCCTGGAAGGATTTCCCACTTTAGGACCAGAGCACTTTTTGCGATTCAGCACTGTGTCGCTTTAACTGACAATTGTCATGCAACGTTGTACCCAAACAAAATTTGCGTCCTTTTTTCCCACATATAGAGCTTTCTTTTGGTGGTATTTGATCACCTATGTGTCATTTCTGATCGCCGCTATAAACCAAAGAAGAGCAACAATTTTGCAAAAAAAAAAAACAAATTTCTTACTTTTTGCTAAAATCCAAATCCAAAAAAAAAAATATAAAAAAACATATCATATTTTTGGTAAAAAAAATCGCAATCGGCATTTATTGATTGGTTTGCGCAAAAGTTGCCGCGTTTACGGCTGATGAGATTTCTTTTCTGGGGTTTTTATTATTTTTTTATCTTTTTTTTACTAGTAATGGTGGTGATCTGCGATTTTTAGCGGTACTGTGGATCATTTTGACTTTTTTTGGGACCATTGGCATTTATACAGCGATCAGTGCTATAAAAGTGCATTGATTACTGTGTAAATGCCATTGGCAGTGAAGGGGTTAACCTGGAGGGGGCGCTCTAATGGTTAAATGTGTTCCCTGGGCATGTTCTAACTGTATGTGGGCTGCCCTGGCTGGGGGAAGGGAGTGATCACGGCTTCCATATAGAGGAAGCCTGAGATCACAGCCCTTCCCCCTCTCACAGAACGGAGATCCGTGTTTACTTACACGGACCTCCGTTCTCTCACTGCAGGGGTGCCATCATGGGTAGCCGGCGGCCATCGAGTCCACCCTACTCGATCTCTGCCCCCCTGAATAATAGTTATCGTGGCCGCCGTCCTGTTATGGCGTTTCGTGATGATGAGCCATCTTGCCGCCGTCGACAAGTGGTTATAGGGGTATCCTGTGGCCAAACTACCCATAAATGCGCACTGTTCGCAGATGATGTTCTTTTATTCCTAACCTCTCCACTAACCTCCATGCCAAACTTGCTGCATTTACTCGACGAGTTCAGTAGGATCTCGGGCCTTAGAGTAAACCTTTCTAAATCCATTGTGCTTAATGTGAACATTTCGCCTACATTATTGGCACAACTTGAAAAGTATTTCCCTTTTCGTGTAGTCCAACACTCATATCCCATACTTGGGTATTAATCTCCCCCCTACCTTCAAATCAACATACAAAAGCAACTATCCCACGCTCCTTGGTAAGTTATACAGTGACCTTTCGCACTGGGCATCTTTGGGACTGTCATGGATCGGAAGAGTAAATGCCATAAAACTGATGCTCCTCCCCTGCACATTGTATGTGTTTAGATCCTTGCCCATTCCAGTAAAGAAACAACAATTGATGCCACTACAGGTGGCAATCAACAAATTAATTTGGGGAAGTAAGGGACACCATTTCTCTAAAAAAGTTTTATATAGACCCAAGAAGAAAGGAGGTTTAGGTCTACCTCACATTTGGTGGTATTAACAAACTGCACAGGTGACTCAATTCTCGACAATATATTCCAGAGGGGTCAAACAGGACTGGGTATACATAGAGAGGAAGGCTATTCCAAGACACACTCTGGATTACCTTGCATGGTGCCACCCAAAATTGCACCCACCAATTATGGCACCCATTCTCTCACATTCCCTAGCAATCCAGGACCCTATAGCCAAGCAAAATAAGATCACCTCTACTTGGTGCCCACTTTCACACCTTTTTAACAATCCTCTCTTCGCACTGGGTGAAGATATTAAGGCTTTTAGCTGGTGGCTCAATAAAGGTTTGTTTAGGATTGGACATTTTGTTAGTCCTAGCAGTCCCCTGTCCCGTAAAAACGCTGCATTAATAAACTAGAGATGCCTCCATCCGAGTTCTTTAGGCTACACCAAATCACACATTTTATCAATTCACTTCGGCCAGATAAGTCAAAGGTTAAGGAAATCACACCTTATGAACACTGGTGTTCCCAGTTAACGGATATGAGGGATCTCGCTGGTCTATAAGGGCCTGGCAGAACCCTCAGATAAGGCACCATACATGATTAGTTGGAAGAGGGATCTTGAGCTGGACTGGGACCTGGACAACTGGCACAAAACATTTCACAAAGCTTTTAGAGGAAAGAGTAATGTGTTCTTGATGGAGGCGAACATTAAAATCTTGACTAGATGGTATTTGGTAGAGCTGAGCAGACACCTGGATGTTTGGGTTCGGCGGGTTCGGCTGAACTTCGCGAAAAAGTTCGAGTTCAGCCCCGAACTTGACCCCGAACTCCATTGAAGTCAATGGTGACCCAAATTTTTGGGCACTAAAATGGCTCTAAAAAAGCCCTGGAAAGGGCTAGATGGCTGCAAAAGGAAGCAAAATGGGGGTAAGAGTAGGACAAGTGTCCTGCAAACAAATGTGGATAGGAAAATAACTTAATCACATAAAAAAATAAAAAATGGAGGAGGAGGTGGTTGAGGAGGCGGTGACCGTGGCAGTGTAGGTGGAAGTGGCGGTGGAGGAGGAGGAGGAGGTAGCCAACACTGTTTTTTTTTGTTTTGTTTTTTTTTCTAATTGGGGTAGCCCCCAAAATATTGAGACATATTAAAAAAAAAGGATAAGTTCACTTAAGTATACCAATGGCTGTGTGGGGCCGGTATAAATGGCTATTCTGCACAAGGTACAGACAAGTCTTGTGGGATCCATGCCTGGTTCATTTTAATAAAGTTTAGCTTGTCCACGTTGGCTGCGGCAGGTGGCTGTGCTAGTCTGTGATAACGCCCCCTGCCGTGCTAAACACACGTTCAGGCAATACACTGGCTGCAGGGCATAAAGGGCAAGCTAAGGTCATGTGCCCAATTTGGAGACCCAGAAGTTGAATGAGGCAGACCCATCAGTCAGTACGTGTAGGCGTGTGCACACATACTGTTCCACCATGTTGCTGAAATGCTGCCTCCTGCTAAGACGTTGCCTATGAGCTGGTGGTGCTGTTTGTTGTGGCGTGCTGCTGACAAAGCTTTTCCACATTTCAGCCATGCTAACCCTGCCTTCTGAGGTGCTGGTGGTGCCACAGCTGTGTTGGGGACCTCTTCCTCCTCCTCTGCCTTCGCCTTGGGCTTCCACAGAGCCCCTGGTGTCATTTGGGAATGCCCTCAACAGCACATCTACCAGCATGCACTATTAGTCGCGCATCTTCCGATCATGCTCCAGTGAGGGAATTAAGGACGGCACGTTGTCCTTGTAACGGGGATCCAGCAGGGTGGCCACCCAGTAATCAGCACAAGTTACAATGTGGGCAACTCGGCTGTCATTGCGCAAGGACTGCAGCATGTAGTCGCTCATGTGTGGCAGGCTGCCCAGAGGCAAAGACAAGCTGTCCTCTGTGGGAGGTGTATCATCTGTGTCCTCCGTATCCCCCCCAGCCACGCTCCAGTGATGCCCACGAGCTGCGTTGGGTGCCACCCTGCTGTGAACACGTTTCCTCCTCCTTCTCCTCATCATCCTCCTCATCATCCTCGTCCTCATCCTCCAGAAATGTGCCCTGGCTTGAAATATTTTTACCTTCCTATGCTGGTGCAGGAACCCACCCTCTGAGCCACTTGTGAATGACTGGCCTGATAACCGTGGCAATTACCCCTCTTCCTAAATCCTCCTGTGCCACATCCTCTTCCATCATCGCCCGAAGTGTTTTTTCAAGGAGACATAGAAGTGGGATAGTAAAGCTGAGAACAGCGTCATCGGCACTGGCCATGTTGGTGGAGTACTCGAAACACAGCAATATGGTACACAGGTCTCGCATGGAGTCCCACTCGTTGGTGGTAAAGTGGTGCTGTTCCGCAGAGCGACTGACCCATGCATGCTGCAGCTGAAACTCCACTATTGCCTGCTGCTGCTCGCACAGCCTCTCCAGCATGTGCAAGGTGGAGTTCCACCTTGTGGGCACGTCGCATAGTAGGCGGTGAGCGGGAAGGCCGAAGTTCCGCTGCAGCGCAGACAGGCGAGCAGCAGCAGGGTGAGTACACTGAAAGCGCGCACAGATGGCCCACACTTTCTGCAGTAGCTCTGACATATCCGGGTAGTTTTTAGAAATTTCTGCACCACCAAATTCAGCACATGCGCCAGGCAAGGGATGTGCGTCAAACTGGCTAGGCCCAGAACTGCTAGGAGATTTCACCCATTATCGCACACCACCAGGGCTTGAGGCTCAGTGGCAACAACCACTCATCGGTCTGTTGTTCAATGCCCTTCCACAGCTCCTGCGCAGTGTGGGGTTTATCCCCCAAACATATCAGTTTTAAAACAGCCTGCTGTCGTTTCCCCCTGGATGAGCTGAAGTTGGTAGTGAAGGTGGTGGTGAAGGTGTTACACTGACCGGACGAGGAGGAGGAAGCGGAGTAGGAGGCAAAGAGAAAAGCCCTCCAATCCTCGGTGGCGGAAGGACATGCGCCAAACTGCTATCTGCCTCAGGCCCACCCGCCACTACATTTTCCCAGTGTGAAGTTAGTGAGATATAGCGTCCCTGCCCATGCTTACTGGTCTACGTATTAGTGGTTATGTGCACCTTGCCACAGATAGCATTGCGCAGTGCACACTTGATCTCGTCCCCAACTTGTTTGTGCAGGGAAGGGATGGCTCGCCTGGAAAAGTAGTGGCAGCTGCGAACCACGTACTGTGGAACAGCCACCGCCATCAGGTTTTTAAAACTGTCCGTGTCCATCAGACGGAATGACAGCATTTCAAAGGCCAGGAATTTTGAAATGCTGGCATTCAGGGCCAGGGATCGTGATTGGGTAGGAGGGTACTTCCTCTTTCTCTCAAGTGTTTGGGAGATGGACAGCTGTAAGCTTCCATTTGACCATGGTGTGGAAATGCTTGGGGACGGTGGCGGACATGATGGCGTTGCTGTCACATCATCTGTTTGCTGGGTGGCAGGTGACACTGGCACTGTAGAGGTGGAGGAAGAGGCTGAGGCAGCAGCAGAAGATAAAGCTGGAGGAGCCGAGACCTTTCTTGTATTTTGAGGGGCTTATTCCACTGCAGTTCGTGCTTTGCATGTAGATGCCTGGTCATGCAGGCTGTGCTCAGGTTTAGAACATTTATGCCTTGCTTCAGGCTCCGATTGCACAGCGTGCAAACCACTCGTGTCTTGTCGTCAGCACATTGTCTGAAGAACTGCCATGCCAGGGAACTCCTTTGAGCTGCCTTTGGTGTGCTAGGTCCCTGGGTGCGGTGGGTAGTAGCAGGCATACTGTCTAGGGGACAGTCGCTCTGCTTTTGCAACCTGCTTCCTCTTTTGCAGAGCTGGTGCCTCTGTGCGACCACCACCTCTTTCTCCAAACTGCACATGTCACTCGCATGACCTTCATTCCATGTGGGGTCTAGGACCTCATCATCCTCCACATCATTTTCCACCCACTTTTCACCACTGCCCTCCTTGTCAGTCTGCACACTGTAGAAAGCAGCAGCAGTTTCGTCATCATCAGAGATGTGCTGCGGTGATGTTTCCATGTCCTCATCCTGAAAAAGAAGTGCTTGGGCATCGGTGTACTCAATGTTTTCCACTTCTGGGGAAAGGCTATGTGGTTGGCCCATGGAATGCACACCAGCAGAGTCATCAAAAAATATAAGAGACTGCTGCATAACTTGGGGCTCAGACTGCTTGGCTGATTTATAAGGGGCTGAGGTGAAAGACAGATGGCCATGGGGTTCAGGTGCCAACTCTGAGCTTTCAGCAAGGGACGGGGTGGGAGACAATGTGAAGGAACTGAAAGCATTGTCTTCCACCCAATCTACTATCGCCTGTACTTGTTCTGGCCTCACCATTCGTTGAGTGGCATTTGTGCCTACCATATAATGCTGAAGGTTCCGTAGGCTACTCTCACCTGAGGAAGGTGTTTCACTTGTGTGTGTAGCTGGCACAGATCAACCATGTCCTCTCCTTGCAACAGGAGCGTCACCAACACCACCAACACCAGCAGCACCAGTAGCACCACAACCATGTCCCTTATTTGATGCTCTCCTCATTCTGGACGGAAATGTACTATTTAGCACAAATTTATATTATTTTTTATAAGGCTAATCTGTCCCTCACACCAGCAGCAGGAACCTCTCCCTACACCAGTATGAGATGATTTTATAACGGTAGTCTGTCCCTCACACCAGGAGCAGGAACCTCTGCCTATACTAGTATGAGATTATTTTATAACAGTAATCTGTCCCTCACACCAGCAGCAGGAACCTCTCCCTATACTAGTATGAGATGATTTTATAACAGTAATCTGTCCCTCACACCAGCAGCAGGAAGCTCTCCCTATACCAGTATGAGATTATTTTATAATGCTAATCTGTCCTTCACACCAGCAGCAGGAACCTCTCCCTATACTAGTATGAGATGATTTTATAACGGTAATCTGTCCCTCACACCAGCAGCAGGAACCTCTCCCTATACCAGTATGAGATGATTTTATAACTCTATTCTATCCCTCACACCATCGGCAGAAACCTCTCCCTATACTAGTATGAGATGATTTTATAACGCTAATCTATCCCTCACACCAGCGGCAGGAACCTCTCCCTAAACCAGTATGAGATTATTTTATAACGGTAATCTGTCCCTCACAGCAGCGGCAGCATCCTCTCCCTACACTAGTCTGAGAGCATGTGACATGCTCATATCGAGGCTGGGTCACAAGATGCACTGGCCAATCACAGCCATGCCATAAGTAGGCATGGCTGGGATGGCTTCTAAGGACAAACGAGTGAAACGCTTGTTGAAAAATACCCAAACCCGTACTTTTTCTCAAATGTCCCTGTTCGGGTTCGGGACACAGACACCCTAAAGTTCGGTATAAGTTCGGGTTAGCTCAACTCTAGTATTTGGTACCCGCTAGACTGGCTAAGATGTACTCTTCGGCTTCTCCCCTTTGTTTTAGGAATTGTGGGCACATACAGTTGATTTGCAACCAAGTATTAAAAAGTGAAAGTTTGATTTCTGATTGTTAATCTGTCCCATTACTTTTGGTCCCTTAAAAAAGTGGGAGGCACATATACAAACTGTTGTAATTCCTACACCGTTCACCTGATTTGGATGTAAATACCCTCAAATTAAAGCTGAAAGTCTGCAGTTAAAGCACATCTTGTTCGTTTCATTTCAAATCCATTGTGATGGTGTATAGAGCCAAAAAGATTAGAATTGTGTAGATGTACCAATATTTATGGACCTGACTGTAGGCTCTATCCCACATATTCTCTGGGAATGCCCCAGGATTAGGAAGTTTTGGAATTCTATCTTCAGATTAATACGTAGACTAACTGGGTTACCCATCCATCAAAGTCCTTTGATAGGCCTACTAAACCAAAGTGTCCCAGGGGCACCCAGAAGCTGTCATACCCTTATCATGTTTATTTTGCTGGGAGCGAAATTAACGATAACTAAAAGTTGGAAAACTTTGTCAGTCTCATTCCAACAAGCGAAACGGAAGATATCCTGGTTGATGGCACAAGAGAAAGTAGCAAACACTTTACAGGACAGAATGGGTTTCTTCAGAAACATTTGTGAGCCATAGGCAACATATATATGTGTAATAATTTAGTCACTCTTCAGTGAAGCGGTTTTGGCGCGGGGGGGGGCCTGCCTGAGCATCCAGGAGCAATCATGAAAAAGCCTTTCACTACCTTTATGCTCTCTCTTGCTTCTCCTCTTTTTTCTCTTTCATACTATCCTAGTTTTTCCCTCTTTCTTTAATGGTTTGTGATGGTTGCTATTTACCTTAGTATTGAAGATATCAGAACGCTAGTGTTCGCACATAAACAGTCAATAAGAAGCTCATTATTGAGAGAGTGGACGTTAAGGAGCAACGAGGAGGCAATAGAGTGGTGGACACTGGGGGCCTAGGGGGACAGATCACAGTATGATCCCACAGGGGTGGTATGTTCACTCCCACAGTGTCTACCTTTAATGCAGTTTGGTGAGGGGGTTTCTTTACTTGTAACCCCACATTCTATAGAAATGGAGTTGCTGCATTAATAATCTAGAAGTTCCTTACATTGGTGTTTGCGATATTGGGTATCTGAAATCTACAAATCAGTTCAGTTCATGGTTATGCTGAAAATGCTCAGTTTAACATTTACATTTAAACTGCTAAACAAAATGTCGATTAAGCCTGTAACAATAATGTGGTTTGTTATACTAAGAAAGCTGTAAAACGTATGTTTCTTCTATTTTGAAAACCATAATAAATATTATTGAACTTAAAAGTTTGTATTCCTTCAACCTGTAAATGCTAAACCAGCAGTGCTAGCACAATACAGTCTGTAATATTGAGGGCAAATTTGCCCCGTGAGCTGAGTTAAAAGACTACAAGCCGGCCACCACAGATACACTTCACCACGTGTGTCCCTCTCCCTGCAGATTTCAAACTCACCAGAGGTCTGATTACATCACGCTCTTCAAGCTGTGATCTCTTTCCAAGGGAGAGACTCTGCTACTTCTCTGCTCCGTTGCCTCTAGGGTATTAAGATGCTTAGTGCAAAAAGCAAACTCACATAGCGTGATACTATAGCTAAAACCACACTTTATTGCACACAAAGCCCCCCCTGAAAAACCTCACTTACAAACATAAGTATAAAAACACATTGTATAAATGAATCCATCACTTCACCCTTCAGATGTATAGGACCCGATGGCTATGTTCCAGCTCGCTTGTAGACCTGGTCCTGTCCATGCGGAGGTGGAGTGCACACGTCACAAGTTGTTAGCCAGTTGCCGTAAGGTCACGCACTGATGCATTTCATCATCATGACTTCAACAGAGGGTGTGACCACATGGCATGGCAACTCTGGCTAAATAACCTCCCAGCTCCTATCTTTCTATCGCTGCACGCCCGCCCACCTTTGGCGTCCCCCCGGAGTCACTTTTCCGCAATATATGTATTTGTTCAGCCAATTTCAATCCTTTTCCGTGGATTAGCTAACATCCATAACTAAAACACCAAATGCAAGGTATCCTCTACTGCTCCTGCTACTCTCAGGTTATGTGCTCTATTGTCCTAAATTGGATATCTGGTTCCCGATCTCTGTACAGTCCTCTTCCCATCGTGCTGTGTATATGGGAATCATTGTGGCCACTCATATTATTAACCTGATGTCTTAATCCTTATTTGATAAATGTTTAAAGCTATTTAAGCCAACCAAACACCATGCCACATTTAGTCAAATAACCACATATCTAGTGGATATTGTCACACATGTCCTTCCAATGAAGAAACATATGTGGCCCATCCGACATTGGAGGCATACTTAAAAATTGTGCATACATAGTACAATGAACTAATATAAATATAAGAAATTAATAATAAATTTAGTGTTTTAGTTATGGATGTTAGCTAATCTATGGAAAAGGATTGGAATCGGCCGAACAAATACATATATTGTGGAAAAGTGACTTCGGGCTGCGGTGCAACCTATCAAGGGGGCTGGCGGTAGAAAGATAGGAGTTGGGAGGTTATTTAGCCAGAGTTGCCGTGCTCTGTGGTCACGCCCTCTGTTGAAGTTGTGATGACGAAACGCATCAGTGCGTGACCTTGTGGCAGCTGCCTAACAACTTGTGATGTGTGTGCTCCACCACTGGACGGACAGGACTGGGTCTACAAGTGAGCTGGAACATAGTCATCGGGTCCTATATGTCTGAAGGGGAAGTGCTGAATTATTTTATACAATGTGTTTTTAAACGTATGTTTGTAAGTGAGTTTTGCAGGGGGGCTTTGAGTGCAATAAAGTGTGGTTTTAGCTACAGTATCACGCTATGTGAGTTTACTTTTTGCACTAAGGACCTTAATACCCTGGAGGAAATGGAGCATGGAAAGAGATCACAGCTTGAAAGGCATGATGTAATCAGACCTCTGGTGAGTTTGAAATCTGCAGGAAGAGGGACATACGCGGTAAAGTGTATCTGTGTTGGTTGGCTTGTAGTCTTTTAACTCAGCTCAGGCGGTGGATTTGACCTCAACATTGCAGACTGTATTGTGCTAGCGCTGCTGGTTTAGCATTTACCATTGAAGAAATACGAACTTTAAAGCTGAACCCATCTTGGACATTTGTATTTGAACAAAGCGGCTGCTGGTTTTGAAGATTTTATCTAATATTATTTAAGAAACACTAATAGTGATCATTTATATATTTTATTTCATTTATGTGTTTTATTTATTTATTTATTTTTAATTTTTATTGAGTTTAATACAAATATAAGTAAGAGGCAATCTGACATCTTCTGCCACCATGAGGACATATAATCCATTACTTATATAGTATGCTAAGACTGTCTTGATAGTTACTATATTCAAGGCCTTCACAGCTGTGAGTATTAATTTGTTTCGGTTTAGAGAGAGTATAGAATGAAAATGCTCACATCCATAGTCTTGGTTTCGCTGGGTTCCTTTTGGTTTGAGCGTGTAACCAATTCCTCTCCAGATACCCCACTCGGGAGCACTTTTGAATCCAGTAAGGGAATTGAGACTTGGTTTGTGCCCATTGTGTACCCAGGAGCGTTATTCCTCAGTTTGGGGTTACTCACAGGTATGATGAGTGCCCTTTGCATAACAGAAGATATGTTGTGTATTAATAACAGTAAACAAAGTTAACAGGTAACAAATACCAACATCATGCTGGATATATCTGTGTGGCTAGTGGAGTGAAAGATGCAGAAGAAGGAGAAACAGAAGAGAGGGAGGAAGATGGGAACATGGGAAAAGGTAGCGGAATAGGTTTGGGGATTGAAGGTAGAACAGGAAAAGTGGGGAGGAAAGATACAGAAAAACAAGGAGGAAAGATACAGAAAAACAAGTTTGGTACATGTGTAATCACATCAGTTAATACTATTTTGCTTAACTGGATTCGAGAGGAGAAGTAGTTAATTTGTGTTTGTCAATTTATTAATTTGGACCATATTTCCCATTTTTTTGTGAAAGTTGGCTCCTGACAGGGATTTGTAGGCCAATATACGTTCATATACATAGTTCTGGTGTACCAATGATATGATGTGTTTGGTGCAATATTCGTTTTCCAGTTCCGGAGAATTGTTTGTCGTTCTGCTAATAGGATGTGGGTGACTAACGTTCTCTGAGATATGGGGTATTGGCCTATTCCTATATGTAGAATGGCAAGGGATGGGCAAGGGGCTTTTAACCACTTGCCGACCGCCGATCGGAGATTGACGGCGGCAAAGTGGCTCTGTAACGCAAAACGCCGTCATACGACGGCGGCTGCGATACAGAGATACTGTGAGCGAATTGACTACACTAATGT
>BLSH010316227.1:631651-659363 GCA_018402905.1 Glandirana rugosa | reverse complement strand
GGCGCGCGCGCGCGCTCACTGTGTTCGGGGGGGGCCAGGGAGCGGGTGCGGCGGCTTCGATTGCCGCCGGCCACCCGCGATGCCCCCCCCGGAGCGAATGAGCGGAGGTCCGTGTATGTAAACACGGACCTCCGCTCTGTGTGAGGGGGAAGGGAAGTGATCACAGCCTTCTCGTACATGAAGGCTGTGACCACTTCCTTTCCCCAGCTAGCAAGCCCCCCTACAGTAAGAACACGCCCAGGGAACACATTTAACCCTTAGAGCGCCCCCTGCAGGTTAACCCCTTCACTGCCAATGGCATTTACACAGTAATCAGTGCATTTTTATAGCACTGATCGCTGTATAAATGCCAATGGTCCCAAAAAAGTGTCAAAATGTTCTGACATGTCCACTGAAATATCGCAGTACCGCTAAAAATCGCAGATCGCCGCCATTTTTAGTAAAAAATAAAAAAAAATAAAAACCCCAAAAATGAATTCTCATCATCCGTAAACGCGGCCACTTTTGCGCAAACCAATCAATAAACGCCGATTGCGATTTTTTTTATCGCAAATATGAGGAAGAATATAAATTGGCCAAAAACGGTGAAAAAAAATGTTTTTTTATATTTTTTTTTTGGATTTGTATTTTAGCAAAAAGTAAGAAATTTGGGTTTTTTTGCAAAATTGTCGCTCTTCTTTTGTTTATAGCGGTGATCAGAAATGACGCAGAGGTGATCAAATACCACCAAAAGAAAGCTCTATTTGTGGGAAAAAAAGGACGCCAATTTCGTTTGGGTACAACGCCGCACGACCGCGCAATTGTCAGTTAAAGCGACGCAGCGCCGAATCGCAAAAAGGGCTCCGGTCCTAAAGCTGGAAATCCTTCCGGTCCTTAAGTGGTTAAGGAGCCCATTAGTGTTGCTATGTATTTGAAGGTTTGTGACCAGAAGCTCCTGAGGCATGGGCAACTCCAGAGAATGTGTATTAGCTTCCCTATTTGTCTGCATCCTCTCCAACATTGGGGGGATGCTGATGAGGAAAAGGTGGCCATTTTTTGGGAGGTGTAGTAACATCTGTGTGTAATTTTAATAGTCATTTCCCAATGAGACACACATTTGGATGAGTGGTAGATGGAAGTGAACGCTGAACACCACTGTCCTTCAGAAAATTCTACGTTCAGGTCCGATTCCCAGTCCTTCATACTTTTAGATATGTGAAGTGTTCTTTTATTATTTAACGTGTTATAAAAGAGTGATATGCCCTTCTTTATTGACTGATGGGAGAGATAAAATTCCCTTATTTGTTCCGGAAATTGAATTTTGGGGGGAGGGTGTTTCGTGATGAAGGCTATTATTCGTGCACATGCGGAATAATGTTGTTTGGGAATTTGGTATTCTGCCATGAGGTTGTCTATCATTTTGGGTTTACTGTTAAGGAAAAGATCTCCCACCTGTTCTATTCCTGATTCTTGTAAGGGTGTTGTGCTGAGTAGAGTTGAGCGAACTTCTGGAAGTCTGGGTTCTGCTGGTTCGGCCGAACTTCGGGACAAAGTCCGGGCTCAGGTCCGGACAGAACCCGAACTTTGTCCCGGACCCCATTGAAATCAATGGGGACCCGAACTTTTAGGCGCAAAAATGGCTGTAAAAAAAGTCCTGGAAAGTCCTAGAGGTCTGCAAAAGGAAGGAAATGGGGGTAAGGGTGGGACAAATGCCCTACAAAGAAATGGGGACAGGGAAATAACTAAAAGCATTTAAAAAAAATAAAAACATAAAAAAATCAAAAATGGAGGTGGATGTGGACCATCTTCAAACTGGGTCTGAAAAGTATTAATTAACGGTAGAAGCCATATAACTGTTCTAAAATCATCTTCAAACTGTGTCAAAAAAGTATAAATAAGCCGGGAGAACCCATATCACTGTTCTGCAAACATCTGGAAACTGCGTGTGTCACTTTAAATAAAACCTGGCCTAACTAAACTACTGTTCTGCAAACATCTGGAAACTGTGTGTAACACTTTAACTAAAACAGGGAGAAACCATATCACTGTTCTGCAAACATCTGGAAACTGTGTGTGTCACTTTAAATAAAACCGGGACTAACTGAACTACTGTTCTGCAAACATCTGGAAACTGTGTGTGTCACTTTAACTGAAACCGGGACAAACTGAACTACTATTCTGCAAACATCTGGAAACTGTGTGTGTCACTTTAGGTAAAACCGGGACAAACTGAACTACTGTTCTGCAAACATCTGGAAACTGTGTGTGTCACTTTCCTGGACTTTTTTACAGCAATTTTAAGAACTTTTGGTAAAATTACCAGAACCTCGGACCCGAACCCGGACTTTTTTTGAAAAGTTCGGGTCCGGGTCCCGGACACCCCAAAGTTTGGTACGGACCCGAACTTTACAGTCCGGGTCGCTCAACTCTAGTGCTGAGCATCGGGATGACCTCTTCAAGATTTTGTATTGGGTAGGTTGGGTGGAGTACTTGTTTTCCCCCTAAGAGTTTAGAGTTTAGGGCTCTCCATGCTAAGATTGAAGCCTGGGTGGGTAGTGGAAGAGAGGAGGTGTCCCAGGGTCTCCATATATCTCCTATGAGGAGGTTTCTCAGGGTTTTGGTGGGGGATAGGGCTGTCTCTATTTCTAACCATGGTAATTGGGCATCACCTTGAAACCAATGTTTCAGTTGCTCCATGTTAATTGCTAAATAATAGTCTTTTATGTCTACCCATCCTGCTCCTCCTACTAGTTTGTGGGTGGTCAACTTTCGATGGGCACATCTGGCCCTCTTACCCTGCCGAACAAAGCTATTTAAGGACCTTGTCAGTGAGTTTATTATGTGGAGTGGTGTAGGTATGGGGAGTGCCCTAAATAAATATAAAATTTGGGATAAGATCATCATCTTGTTTGAGGCTAATCTACCGGCCCAAGACAACTCCCAGGTGGAGTACTGTTTTAGTTGTGCATTTATTCTGTTGATGAGTGGACGGAAGTTTAATGCTAATAGATCTGAAGTTTTGTTAGTGAGGATAATACCCAGGTATGGGATACCTTGTGAAGTCCACTTAAAGGGGAGACTATTCAGGAGGGTACGCTTGGATGATTCTGCAACTCCTAGGCTGAGAATAAGGGATTTGGAGTAGTTAACTTTATAATATGAGACTCGGCCAAAGTTAGGACCTGAAAGGCCTCCGGTAATGACATTATCGGGTTAGTTAGTGACAGTATGACATCATCCGCAAATAGAGTTATCTTGTGGTTTTGTGGACCTATGTGGAGGCCCTGGATTCGAGGATGAGATTTAAATGTTGCTGCTAGGGGTTCAATCATGAAATTGAATATGGTGGGGGATAGGGGGCACCCTTGCCTAGTTCCATTAGTAATCTGGAATGGAACTGATAGGATGTTTGTTGTGTAGACTTGGGCTGTAGGGTGGGAGTACAGGGCCAAGTTTGCAGATAATATGTGTCCCGTGAAGCCAAATTTTTCCAGAACCTTTCTCTTATATCCCCAATGCACTCTATCGAACGCCTTCTCTACATCTATTGAAAGTAGCAGAGAAGGCTTTCGTGTGCGTTCTGCAAAATGAATAATATTAATTATTCTCCTGGTTGCATCAGAGGTCTGCCTTCCCTTAATGAATCCCATCTGGTCGCTGCTCACCAATGTCGGCAAAATATCTGATAGCTATTGCTTTGGCGTAGATTTTTACATCCACATTTAATAATGAAATCGGTCTGTAATTGGATGGGTTTGAGAGATCTTTCCCAGGCTTAGGTAAGGTGATTACATATGCTTTGAGCATTTCTTGAGGGAATTCGGAAAGGGATGTTGCCTCAGTAAACATTGTATTAAGGTGGGGAACCAAGATATCACAAAAAGTCTTATAGTATTCACTAGGGAGGCCATCCGGTCCTGGTGATTTCCCCATGGAAAGGGATTTTATGGTGTCTACTATTTATTTGTTTATGAACGGGGCATTACGTTTTAATAATTGTTTTTTTGAGAGAGAGGAAAGATTTAAAGTGCGTAGGAAGATGTCAATATATTGTTCTGTAGGTTGTGGTGTTTGGGAGTCTTCTTTAAGGTTGTATAGATTCCCATAAAAAATAGCAAACTGGTCCGCTATTTCCTGTGGATTGGTGATTTTGTGCCCTAGTGACGGGTGTGAGAGGTATGCTATTCTTGATTTAGTTCTAGCAGACTTAAGTTTGCTGGCTAGAAGCTTGCTGTTCTATTAGCATTAGCGTAGTAATTAGCCTTTATGTGCTTCATGATGTTGTGGTGGTGTAGTAGGAGCGTCCTTAGCTCCTCTCTGAGAGATTGGAGTGAGCTAGAGGTTTGTAGTGTAGTGTTATATTTGTTCAGGGATTCTAACCTGTGTATTTCCTCTATAATTTTGTTGATTTTTGAGTTACGTGCTTTCCTAGCCCTTGCGGCTTGTTGGATCAGGATGCCTCTAATGAAGGCTTTGTGGGCATTCCAAATTGGGAAGGGGTTGTTTACTGAGGGAGCATTGATGGAGAAAAATTCTTGTAGTTTATTTTTCAAAATTTTGGTTTGTGTGGGGTCCTGTAAAATATCTGTATTGCAGCGCCAGATAGAGATCAGAGGGGAGACACCTCTCTCCGCTATTTGAATAGAAATGGCAGCATGGTCTGACCACATTATTTTGTGGATCTTGGAAGCTGTGACCTGTTGCAACAGCCACTTGTCAGTCACAAACAGGTCAATACGGGAGTAACTCTGGTGTCTTGGGGAAAAGAACGTGAAGTCTTTTTCAGCTGCGTGCTGACATCTCCAGACGTCATATAGGTCTTCGGAATAGAGTAAGTTGCGCAGAGGTGAGGGTCTTAATGATGGCTGTGATGTGCTGTCCATATTGGGGTCAACTGTCAGGTTGAAGTCTCTGCATATCAGGAGGCGCCCATATCTGACCCTAGCAATACGTTTAAATAAAGCTCGAAGAAATCGTATTTGGTGCGAGTTTGGTGCATATAGGGTCAATAACGTAAAGGGCTGTGAATTGATGTCACAGGTGACAATGACATACCTGCCCTCCTGGTCCAATGTTGATTCCTTAAGGGTGAAGGCAAGGGAGTCCCGAATTACGAGCAGCACTCCTTTTTTTTATGGTTTGGGTCACATGCCAAAAAGATAGTGGGGTAGTGCTTGTGTGTGCACTGTGGTGTGGCATTCTTATAGAAATGGGTTTCTTGGACACTTAGTATGTCAGCTTTCATTCTGTTTGCATCTTCCCACAAAGAACGCCATTTTAGCCGGGTGGTTAAGTCCCCTGGCGTTAAGGGACAAGCATGTGATCATTGTTTACCAGATGTTGTTATGAGTGGGGTGCGTGGATGAGTACTCACAGTTCTGCAGCTTCTTAGGGAGCAGGGCTTACTTGGTGAGGGATCCAAGTCTTGGTAAGTGTCTTTGCGATGGTATCTGGTTCCAATCCTGATAGGGTCCAGTTGTAGGTCTTTACAGGTAAAGTCTTTACTAGTTTGATGCTCCATGACATGTAACGAATAGGAAAAAAGAGAATTAGAAACATTGTGAATAACTTGAGTATGGAAATGTGAACCCCCAAATTTGGGACTTTAGCGGAAACCAACCTCCTAGAGGAGCAAAGATCAAAACCAATCTAGATCAAGAAAATTTTATTGAGATAAATTAAAATTACAATGGTCAGGCCTAAACAAAAAGGTCTGCCATCAAAGGGATAACATTGGTGATGGTGCTAGACACTGACAGGGGTTACAGCGTGAGGGACATGCACAAATGACAAGTTAAAATACAAAACACAGGAGACCACTTGCATCATCACAATGTGGCGGGAAAGCCCATTGTGGCGATGCAAGTGGTCTCCTGTGTTCTCTCTTTGATGGCAGACCTTTTTGTTTAGGCCTGACTATTGTAATTTTAATTTATCTCAATAAAATGTTCTTGATCCAGATTGGTTTTGATCTTTGCTCCTCTAGGAGGTTGGTTTCCGCTAAAGTCCCAAATTTGGGGGTTCACATTTCCATACTCATATTTGCTAGGGATGTTGGAAACCTATTTTTGACCATACAGATGCGGAATGCAGCACCAAGTCAATTATTTGTGAATAACTTGAACCAAACTTATAAAGTAGAGTACATAGGGGTAAAAAAAGCATAGGATCTGGTGTGTGATCCTGAGGCGAGACTGAGTTTGCCGGTTAGGGCAGGGATGTCTGACAGAATACATTCCTGGTAGTGACCTGGAGGAGGTGTTACTTTTTATGTGGCTGTTGAGTAGAGCCTGAGCCATCTCTGTTGCGGTTCCTAGATGATTTTTTCTTAGAGACTACTCGCCATTCGTCTTCTGAGTGGGGCAAATGTTGGATGCCCTGGACAGGTTGTGGTAGGTCTGGTAATATGCCCCATTTGCGTAGGTCTTCCAGACCTTCTTCCAAAGATGAGACCGAGATAGTGACCCCGTTGTGCGTAATAGTCAAAGTGGCAGGGTGTCTCCATTTATGTGGGATGGCATGGTTCCTAAGCGCCTTTGTGATGGTCGCAAGGTTACGCCTGCGTTGCAGGGTGTGTTTGGAGAGGTCTGGAAGCAATTGTAGTGTAGAATACTGGTCAGGAAGGCTTCCAGCTTTCCTGGCAGTGGCTAGCAGCTGTTCCTTTACATGAAAACAGTGCACAGTAGGACATCCCTGGGGGTTTCAGCGGGCAGGAATGAGGGTTTTGGTACCCTGTGTATCCTATCAATTATTAGATCCTGTGGAGTCAGGTTTGGGGCTATTGTAGAGAACAGAATCAGAGCATATTGATGAAGTTGTTGGGGGGCACCGATTCTGGTACCCCCTTATTTTCACATTGTTCCTTCTGCTTCTGTCCTCTAAGTCCGCTATTTTGTCCTTTAGACATGCTAGTTCTTCCGAATGTGACTTATGTGCACCCACAAGTGAGTTGAATGGGGCAGTGTATTCACTCATTCTATTCTCCATTATGCTCACCCTGTTCCCCAGTGCTAGCACTTCTTTGTGGCAATGCTGGATATTGCTCACTAAATCAGCTGCCAAAGATGCCCTCAGGGAGATCAGCATGTCCTTTAGCATTACGTCTGATACTGGCTGGCCTGATGTGGGGAAGGCCGCTATAGGTGTCGGCCTTATCGCTCACCCTGTCTGCATTACAGGCCTGCTGCTCTCCTACTTCCATGCCTGCTCCCTCGTCCTGCCTAGGTGGGGAGTCCCTGCTGGGCTTAGATTTAGCTGGGCTTCTTATGGTGGGGCTATTCTCATCTGTGTGCCTGTCTCTGTGGGAGCCTTTGTGCTGGTTACCTGTACGCGGTCCCTTCTCTGTTGCTTGTTCTGTTGCCGTCCCCGCGTGTTGCTCCGCGGCGGCGCCATCTTGTTGGAGGCCTCTCGGCACCGAGGTGAAGTATTCAAGGATTTTCTGTAATTGTGCAGGTTCATTCCTGCACTTGGACTTCTCCGTGGCTCCTCTGGGTCTTACGGGATCGCATCCATCCGTTCTGGTTGCTCTCTGGACTGGCTCTGCGGCTCACTGTGTCTTTCCCTCCAGCGGTCTGGCGGAGCTCTTACGCTATGCGTCCATGATGGAGCTCGGCCGGATATGCCCCCATTTTATTTATTTTATTATTGGTTTGATTGTAATGCGATTTATGTTATTACTGATCTGACTGTAAAAGGTGCCTGGATTATCGGGCGCTGAGGAGTGTTTTGGTGGGCAAAGACACACTAGTAGAATTGGTGTAGTTTAGATTGTTAATTTAGCAGCCATGGATTCTTGCAGGTTCCTTGCCAACAGACAGATCAATTTAGATAATCTATTTACTGCATCACCGTTGTCAAGGATGAGGATGACTCCAGTGGGATTCTCGCAATGTTGGGGAATGCCCTGGAAAAACAGTTGAGAACATGGTGGGACATTTCCACACTTGAATATTATTTAAAAGAAAAATAATCTTTCCTAGTTTAAGGTGGGTGGTAACACCTCAGGATGGGTTGGATGACCCTGAATCTATCTCAGAATGGTTACAATTTTTTAAATGGGGTTGGATTAAAGTTACAGGAGTTTATCCTTAAGAGGAAAAAGAAAAAGATGACCATCCTAGATTCAAAAATCCAAGATCTACAAAGGAAATTAGATTCTATTAAGGACACTGGAATGGCTAAAGACTTCGATAACCAGATCAAAAAGAAATTAGAAAAATTAGATTGAGACATACAAAAGAAAAAAAATGAAATAAGTTCCATAGGGACCTAACAGACTTCCGTAAAATAAACTGTTTATTTATGGCAAGACACAACCAATAAACAGAAGGTACCAGGGACTGATCAAAGTGAAAGCACTGACGTAAATTCACAATCTCAGTCTATACCGGTACCACAAGCATAAAGGTTCAGTACACAAGAGCCTAGAAGGGGACCATCCGCTAACAATGCATTGAGGACAGCAAATAAAAGGGGTAGGAGCAGATCTTACGCCTACACAAACAATGTTTATGATAAGTATCCTCCAATTTCTACCTTTAATAGATATGAGCATCTGCAACAGGAACAGGGGGAATAAAACCCTTATCCTCCGAGTCCTTTTTTAGGGAGGGGGTGTTACTGGAGAGGGAGCGGCCGAAGGAGGGGGAGACCCTACATAGGCCCCCCAAACAATTACAACAGTCAGCAGTGGAGTTGGAGGAACCCAATAGGGGAAAACCAAAGAGGCCCTACATAACAGGATGCAAGCAGAAGAGCAGCAGGGGCTGCAGAGCAGGACAGAGAGTCTAGCAAAAAAATAAGGAGGGAAGTGGATTAAATGGGATTTATAACCTGAGTGGAGTAGAATTAACATCCAAAGAAAACAACATTCTCCATCTCGGATTAAAATCTGGGATTAAATGTCCCATCAACAAATTTAGTGTGTATATAGATGTACACAAGTACATGAGAAAATTAAATATTAAAAAGTATTTTCTAAATAGACAACCCACAATGATGAGTTCAGTTACGAACTCCCAAGGAGCATTTAATAGTGGACTGTGTAATAAGTCATTATTCAACGGGGGTATTATACATAATATTGTTTGGGGAGAACAATACTAATCAGCATTTAGATGTATTTAACCACTTTAAGACCGAGCCTCTTTTTGGAGTTTGGAGGTTATCAGTTAAAAACAGTTTTTTTTGCTATAAAATTACTTAGAACCCCCAAACATTATATATTTTTTTTCTAAGACCCTAGAGAATAAAATGGCGGCCATTGCAAAACTTAATGTCACACCGTATTTGCGCAGCGGTCTTAAAAGCGCGATTTTTTTTGAAAAATTCAGTTTTTTTAGTTAAAAAATAAGACAACAGTAAAGTTAGGTCAATTTTTTTCCATATTGTGAAAGATAATGTTACGCCGAGTAAAATGATACCCAACATGTCATGCTTCAAAATTGCGTCCGCTCGCGGAATGGCGACAAACTTTGCAACATAAAAATCTCCATTGGCGACGCTTAAAAAATTCTACAGGTTAGCATTTTTGCGTTACAGAGGAGGTCTAGGGCTAGAATTATTGCTCTCGCTCTAACGATCGCAGCGATACCTCACATGTGTGGTTTGCACACCGTTTTCATATGTGGGCGGGACTTACGTATGCGTTCGCTTCTGCGCGCGAGCTCGCAAGGACGGTGCGCTTTAAAATTTTTTTTTTTTAATTATGTATTTTACTTTTTAATTTTTATTTTTACAACTTTCTTTTTAAAAAAAAAATTTTGATCACTTTTTTCCTATTACAAGAAATGTAGACATTGCTTGTAATAGAAAAAAGCATGCCAGGACCTCCAAAATATGAGATCCAGGGTCAAAAAGACCTCAGATCTCATTTTTACACTAAAATGCATTAAAAAAAAAAAATGTTATGGCTTCAGCCGCTCACTCGGCTCACGGACACTGGGGGGGAAGGACCCGATCTTCTCCGCCGCTGCCGGCGGGTCCGATAAGCGGTGGAGATGACCGGAAAGCGGCGGGGGGGGCACCTCTCCCGCCGCTGATAAAAGTGATCTCGCGGCGAATCCGCTGCTAAGACCACTTTTATCTGACGCAGAATCGCCTGCTGAAAAAATAGATACCGGGGTTATGGTAGCTATCTGCTACCATAACAACGGTATTCCACTTCAAAGTACCGCCGTCAAACGACGTACGGCGGTCCGGAAGTGGCCTGGTGTTGAAGTATTTAGAAAAAGTAGTCCTAAAGAAAAATGTAAGCCCTAGATACATACAAGAAGGGATCAAATTGCTTCAAAAGAGGAAGAATATAATAATTCGACCTGCTGATAAAGGGGGTGGTCTGGTGGTCCTCTCTAAGGAGTTTTATACTGAACAGCTAGACAGAATGCTTAAAGATACAGAAACGTATGTTAAATTAGATAGGGGCCCTACAGACCAATATAGAGAGGATTTAATAAGAATTGTAGAGTCTGGGTATAAGGATAGAGTATTATCGGAGAAGGAGGGGAAATATCTTGTACCAACTGTAAATCGTATATCTACAATATTCACACTTCCCAAAATCCACAAAGACCCACTCCACCCACCTGCCCGACCAATACTGAATAGTATTGGTTTGATAGCAGCCCGATTAGGACAGTATTTGGACCGCTTTTTACAAACTAGTGTGGTTGAGACAAAAGCATATTTACGTGATACCAAGAATTTACTGCAATTATTGCAAGCAATAGACTCAACGGGGAAGACAGATGTATTATTAGTAACAGCAGATGTATCATCACTCTACACCTTCATACAGCATGATAATGCTTTGCTGGCACTTAATTGGCCCCTGAGTCGCAGAGAAGATCTACCTCACTGGCAGAAGGTTTTCCTTCATAATGTGTTGGACTTCTGCTTGTCCCACAATTATTTCTGGTTTAATAACCAGTTTTTCTCCCAGAAGAGAGGGGTGGCGATGGGCGCAAAGTTTGCGCCTAGCATCGCCCACCTCTTTATGGGAGATTGGGAGGACAAGATGATATTCAGTAGAGAATGGGAGGAGTTAATTTTTGATCGAAGATACATTGATGACCTGTTCCTGATCTGGGCAGGAACTGAGTCGTCACTGTTTCAATTTATGGAAGTATTAAATAGGAATAATAACAACATTAAACTTACCACCCAATGGAGTAAGGAACATATTAACTTTTAAGATGTGTACATTTTTAGGAGTGACAATAGACTAGAAACAAAAGTGCACTTCAAGCCTACTGACCGGAACAGTTATTTGCCCATCCGGAGTGGCCACCGTCCTGTGTGGCTTAAGAACATTCTGAAGGGCAGATTGCCAGGGTTAGGAGGAATTGTTCCAGAGATGTGGATTTCCTGGAGCAGTCCAAGGTGATTAAGAACTGGTTTGTGGAAAAAGGCTATAAATCTGAGATAATCAATAGGATTATACAAGAAACCCTTGAGACCCTGAGAGAACAGGATGCAAGCGTGGTTGGAGGTGGGAATGCAGACCCAGATGGACATCAATGGGGTTTTATCTCAGACTATCATGGTCAATATAAAGAGGTAGAAGCAATCTTCCGCAACCTCTGGCACATTTTGTTCATGGACAAAACTTTGCAAGCAGTACTACCTAGTAACCCCACATTCATCTACAGGAAGGCCCCCAGTGTTGGAGACTAGGTGTGTAAAAATATCTTAGACCCCCCTAAAAAAACACTAACCTTTTGGATTAGGAAGGGTTTCTTTGCTTGCAGAAGGTGCAGGGCATGGAGGGAGGTGAACAGACCTTTCAGGGGGATAGATAGATTTACTTCCACTGCGAATGGTAACGAGTTTGAGATAATTAAGTTCATTGCCTGTAATATGACACACATTGTGTATGCTCTGCATTCCCGGTGCGGGTTTATGTACATAGGGCGGACAAAGAGACAGCTCAAGAAGCGGATTGCAGACCATGTACAGAATATAATAAATGGGTACAAGGACCACAACGTATCGCTTCACTTTAAGCTCTATCATAACAAGGATCCCACTGGATTAAAATTCTCGGGGGTTGACCTAGCACACCCAGCCTAGCAGGGGTCAAATCTAGTAAGAGAGGTGTCCAAACTTGAAACTAAGTCGATATTCTTTACTGATTTCCTCAGCCCAAAGGGGTAAAATATTGAGCTGGATAGCAATAGCTTTATAAGTGATATCTGAAAAAACAAGGTGTATGGTAGATTCATTTTAGTGCTGAATAAGTGGAGCATCCTTGTAGTCACATAGGATGGGTTAGAAAGAACTTGAAAATGCATGATGGTAATTTCTGCTTAAGCCTATTAGCCCAATAATGTCCTCTTTATGGATCAATGTGGAATATTAAAGTTTGAAGTTGCCAGTTTCTAAAGAAAGGGATAACCAATATTAATCACATTAGATTAGATAGGGCCACATTAGAAATTTGTAGTGTAATTAGTAAAAAAATCTCTGACTGGGCCAATACTAGTAAAGTAACTGGCATCCAGCCAAGTAAACTTATTTTGTAATGTAAGCATTACTTATGAAGAGGTAGGAGATAAAACCCTGATAAGAGCTAACTATTTTTATATTAATTTATTTATATTAATGTATTATATTCATATTAATTCATCATTCTATGTATGCACAATTTTTAAGTATCCCTCCAATGTCGGATGGGCCACATATGTTTCTCCATTGGAAGAACACGTGTGACAATATCCACTAGATATGTGGTTATTTGACTACATGTGGCATGGTGTTTGGATGGCTTAAATAGCTTTAAACATCTTATCAAATAAGGATTAAGATATCAGGTTAATAATATGGGTGACCACAATGATTCCCATATACACAGCACAATGGGAAGAGGACTGTACGGAGATCAGGGACCAAATATCCGATTTAGGAGGAACCTGACATTAGAGCACATAACCTGACAGTAGCAGGAGCAGTAGAGGATACTATTAACTTGGTGTTTTAATTATGGATGTTAGCTAATCAACGAAAAAGGATTGGAATTGGCCGAACAAATAGATATATTGTGGAAAAGTGAAGCCAAAGGTAGGCGGGCACCTCCTGCGGTATCAAGGAGCCAAACTGAGCTATCGGGGGAGAAGAGCCTTGGTGAGAGAGGTAAAGAAGAACTCAAAGATCACTGTGGCTGAGCTCCAGAGATGTAGTCGGGAGATGGGAGAAAGTTGTAGAAAGTCAACCATCAATGCAGCCCTCCACCAGTCGGGACTTTCTGGCAGAGTGGCCGGACGGAAGCCTCTCCTCAGTGCAAGACGCATAAAAGCCTGCATGAAATTTGCTAAAAAACACCTGAATGACTCCAAGATGGTGAGAAATAAGATTCTCTGGTCTGATGAGACCAAGATACACCTTTTTGGCCTTAATTCTATGCGGTATGTGTGGAGAAAACCAGGCACTGCTCCTCACCTGTCCAATACAGTCCCAACAGTGAAGCATGGTGGTGGCAGCATCATGCTGTGGGGGTGTTTTTCAGCTGCAGGGACAGGACATCTGGTTGCAATCGAGGGAAAGATGAATGCGGCCTAGTACAGGGATATCCTGGACGAAAACCTTCTCCAGAGTGCTCAGGACCTCAGACTGGGCCAAAGTTTTACCTTCCAACAAGACAATGACCCTAAGCACACATCTAAAATAACGAAGGAGTGGCTTCACAACAACTCCGAGACTGTTCTTGAATGGCCCAGCCAGAGCCCTGACTTAAACCCAATTGAGCATCTCTGGAGAGACCTAAAAATGGCTGTCCACCAACGTTTACCGTCCAACCTGACAGGACTGGAGAGGATCTGCAAGGAGGAATGGCAGAGGATCCCCAAATCCATGTGTGACAAACTTGTTGCATCTTTCCCCAAAAGACTCATGGCTGTATTAGATCAAAAGGGTGCTTCTACTAAATACTGAGCAAATGGTCTGAATACTTAGGACCATGTGATATTTCAGTTTTTCTTTTTTAATAAATCTGCAAAAGATGTCAACAATTCTGTGTTTTTCTGTCAATATGGGGTGCTGTGTGTACATTAATGAGGGAAAATATGAACTTAAATGATTTTAGCAAATGACTGCAATATAACAAAGAGTGAAACATTTAAGGGGGTCTGAATACTTTCCTACCCACTGCAATTTTAGTGACTACTGTTTATATGAGATCTAAGGTTTTGAGGAAGCGGTTTACCCTGAAAACGCAGCGAGCTATAATACATGATCTCTGAGTATTTCATGAAATGCTCCTCTTCTTTTATTTGTATACTTAATTAGTGGTAGATTTGGCATCTAACTACTAACTGTGTATTTTATGTGATATGTGTTTAAACATGCTAATAAAGTTGTAACATGTTTATTCATGAATTTTCTGTATGAGTTGTGGGTATAATTTTTAGAGGTATATTTAAAGATCCACTTCACATTCTACTTTTGCATATGTTTCTACTGGGTTGATACTCTCCAAAGCTGTAATTTATGTGTGACACTACTTCCCCATATTATCTACTTTATTTCAAATTATAAACAAGTTGGCAGGTATCCAGTGTGGCATGATTATGTCAATCAGCCAGTTTGTTGAAAACAGGGTACTGGTCTGGGAGCTTTCCTTTGTGGTGAGAGTCCAGCAGAAGATTGTCAACACAGTTTGTTATGTTTGTGAGGTATCATTCATCAAGATTGATGTTGGATTTTGCACTGGGGCAGGTTTTGTACTCATAAAAATAAAGTGAAAAACGCTAGTTAAATCATAGAATTTCACAGCAGTGCATCTAAATTAAATATTAATTATACCATGTGATAAATTGCAATAAAATAATCCAGCAGTGCATAAAACAACGACATTCCATCAAAAATTGTTTTATAAAAATTAAGTTCAAAAACTCAGAAAGAAGTGTCCATCATAGTCCAAAAGAATCCAATAAAGCGAACTTGTGCAATATAAGGTGCTTCGCTCATACACTCCAGAAATATCAAATATTTCCGCCACCAGTGCTCCAATATACTCAGTAGTCACCCATAGGAATACAGCTTACCAGAAATAACCTTTCAAACAGCATGTCAATCCGTGCTCTTTATCCAGACCTCAGCTGTTGTATTATCGCAGGCAAGTTACCACTCAGATAGGGAGACAAAGCATAGAACTCTCATAGTGCAATATTGTCTTCAAAAATAGATCCTTTTATTCTAAAACTGTATGCACTTACATTGATTAAAAACAAACAGAGCAATAGTTACTCATAGGCTGTGATGTCCCCGTTTCATAATCCGATCCACCAAGCGGCGGGCATGCAGCCTCCTTTCAAGTTGACGTATAGTTATTCGCCTAACGTTTCATCATTACAGACTTGCTCACAGGGGATAATAATGGTTCTAGAAATGGTTGGGACTGAGTTCTTCTATACCTATGTGAAGTAAGGCAAATGTTTACATTGGCGGTTCCCTGTTCTTTCTCTCTGGCACCTCATCGCTGCTCGCCAGCGGACATCGGGTCCGCCCCTGAGCCGTGGGCACACTCCTGCAGAGTGTGGTGGACACAAGAGCGCACCGCCGTCGGCGCACTCTCGCCCGCTAACTGTGCACGTGCGAATCACCACTTATATACGCCGATTCGTGGGACAGCGCCACACTGCAGCAGTAAATATACTGTGTCACGAGTCTCTGACAGCTGTGAGAACTCCATTTTTCTTTTGGGCGTTAGAGGCTGAGAATAAGTGTGGGAAGTGTTTCAGGGAGAACAATGGCATCTTGGAGGCTGCGAAGTGGGTTTCTTGAATAAGGAGTATGTCTACCTTGAGGGAGTGGGCCACATTTGAGAGTGACAACCGTTTCAAGGGCGAGTCCTTGCACGTTGAGTTAGACAAGCTTAATCATCGTGTTGGGGTAAGGTATGGGATTCTATCAAAGCATGATAGGATTTTTGTAAGTGCCCTATAGATTGTTGGTTGGAGGTTGGTTGGATACATTGAAGGTTAAGGGGTCATCAGTGACTGGTTTAACTGGTTAAGAGAGGGACAAAAACAGGGGCGTGGCTTGCGAGCGCTCAGGATGGCAGCCTAAGCCGAGAGCTCTCTGCACTGACCAGGGGAAACAACGACTACAGAGCAGACCCAGCGCACTATCCGCCTAACAACTGTACCCCTTAGGTACCGGACACCGAGAAGAACCTGCAGCGGAAACGAAAGGAAGACCGAATGCCGCAAAAACTTACAGACTTCTTCCACCGGCCTGCACCGAACGATCGGGGCGCGCGTGGTGCAACGAAAGATCGGAACTTCCGCGAAGATTCCGAAGCCGCGGACGAGTACAGCATGGCGGCCTACACGGATCTCCCTGATGCCGACTCAGATGAAGGACGGGAAGCTCCTGACCATCATTTTAACTCCTCCGCACGACGCAGCCCGACCACAGCTAGCCCTGCCAAGGCCAGGATGTGCCTAGACACCGTTCACCAGGACACAGTGAGTACTGAAGACCAGGCCTTGGGCCTAGCACACAACCCAGAACAGAGCATTGCTTCATTTCCCACCTCAGGACAGCCAGTCCTGGACACAACCATGAAGGACATGCTACTGTCTTTACAAACATCACTTATGTCAAATATATCGTCCATATTTGTTAAAGTCACAAAGGACATACGCCAAATTGATCATAGGGTCCAACACCTAGAAGAAAAAATGGACGATTGTACTAACACAGTCAATAATCTTGTAGATGCTTACACTGACCAAAAAGAGGATATAACTTGGATTCGAGACAAATTGGCCGACCTCGAGGACCGCAGTAGACGGAACAACCTAAAACTACATGGAGTCCCCGAGTCTGTTCCACCACAAGGCCTCCTAAAATATGCCACAGATTTATTCTCATCCTTGCTCCCCACGTTATCCCCAACGGACCTGATTATTGATCGGATCCACAGGATCCCTAAGCCCAGACACATGGAAGAAAATGTCCCTAGAGATGTCCTCATGCGGATACATTTTTATTCCACTAAGGAACAAATTCTACTCAAAACTCATCAAATGTCCACCTTTCCAGCCCCATACGACAAGATCCAAATCTACCCTGATCTTTCCAAACATACTCTACAAGCTCGCAGGGAACTAAAGACAGTCACCAAGGCACTCTCCAACCACAAGATTCTGTACAAATGGCGACATCCAGCCACAATCCTGACCACGTACAATGGGAACGCACATGCCATTTCGTCCCTAGAGAAAGGCATGCACCTCCTTCAGCTATGGGGCATCATACCAGATACACCGGGAGACCACACTAATGCGCACAAACGGGGAGACCCACGGCCCCAGAGAACAAACGACAAGCCAAGGCGCAACCAAAGAGATGAATGATGCTAGCCCGAATGTATACACTACGAACCCCCTGGTCAAGCACAATGCTCGAATTGTTGATCCTATTTGACTTTACCCCCACTTTCTTATGCGGTTACCCAGTTGATATGCCGCACAGCTCCTGTTTAAGAGTTATTGTCTGTTTTTTTTGTGTTACATATAATCATTACAGGAGACAATACAAACTTCCTTTTTTGCGCCTCTACGCATTTATTAACCTCAATCCCTAGTCTGTTCCTCCTTTTTTGTCTTTTTTTTTTTTTTTGTCCTTTTGTTCCCTACCCACTCTCCATTAGCAATTGTCTTAACCTGACTGCCAAGCAACGCCGGACCCGAAGCACCCCTAGGAGAAAACCAACAAGTCGCAAGCGAAGATCAGCACATAAACTTCCGGAAAGGTCCTAGCCTAACATCTTCGGATTCACTTACACTGACTACGGAACAGTGAGTTAACACAAGCTGCACTTCATACAACTTTCACCATGCCGATTAATATTTTCTCAATCAATGTAAATGGACTGAATCATCCAGTCAAACGGAGCTCTCTCTGGAAAACAGCACTACAGCACAATTGCGACTTATTGTGTGTACAAGAATCCCACTTCCTAAAAGACCAACATCCTAGATGCTCCCATCCCCAATTCACGCAGTATTTTGAGGCCTCCTATACTAAAAAGCAGAGAGGGATCTTCATAGCCGTAAGGAACACGGTAAACTTCCAACTCCACAAATCTGTTACTGACCCAGACGGCCGCTATATAATTCTAGTATGCACAATCAATTCAGTAGACTTGACTTTAGTCACCCTGTATGCTCCTAACCGGAAACAGATACCCTTCATCAAAGCGACTATCAAAGCTGCGAGAAAGCTGCAAAAGGGCCACCTACTCCTCTGTGGAGATTTCAACATCGTTCCTGACACAAAGATGGACACATCAGCTAGAACTATAAGATATGACTCCCCATTGGGACACCTTTTATCTTCCAATGAACTACTAGACGTGTGGAGGTGCTGTCACGCGAGTGAGCGAGACTACACTTACCTTTCTCCCCGTCACAACACTTACACACGTATAGTTCTATTCATCTCGGATAGACTGTTTTTAAGCAATGTACTTTCCTCCGTGATCCACACTGTCACCTGGTCTGACCACGCACCCATTAGCATCACGATCAAGGACAATTCCAACAACCGGCAAGCGTACAGGTGGCGGGCCAATTCCTACCTCTTACAAAGTGATCCACATAAAACCACTCTTCAAAACCACCTCAAAAATTACTTTGGAAACAATGCTGATAAAAACACAGACCCGGTGACAGTGTGGCTTGCTTACAAAGCTGTAGTTAGAGGTTATCTGATACAGATGGGTTCCAGGGCCAAAAAACAAAGATTTACACGATTAGAGGAACTCAACGCAGCTATTGCTGATACAGACCGAAAGAACAAGGTTTCTCCCTCCCTGCCCCTTCAGAACAAACTTTTTAATCTACGCCTTGAGCTACGCTCCCTTCTCCTAGACTCCTTTGAAAGATCTCAAAGGAAACTAAAAGCCCAATCCTACACCACGGGCAACAAAGCGGGCAAGGCCATGGCCTCCCGAATTAAAGGACATCGTATCAAAACCAAAATCACTAAATTAATACACCCATCCTCCAAACAAACTATCCTCAAACCCCAGGACATAGCTAACACTTTCAGCCAATACTATAGTGAACTTTATAACCTAAAAGACGATCTGTCCACCCATCAACCAACACAACACGAAATACAAGAGTTTCTTCAACACATCAACCTTCCTTCCTTATCGCAAAATCAAATTGATGATCTGAACAAACCTTTCACCTCCTCGGAATTGACAGAAGTTATTTTCCACCTCCCCCCATCTAAATCTCCCGGCCCAGATGGTTTCCCCGGGGAATATTACAAGCAATTCCAAGATATCCTCACACCACATCTAAAACAAGCACTGAACCGTATCTCCTCCTCATCTACTATCCCAGCCGAAATGTTAGAAGCCAACATAATCACAATCCCAAAGCCCGAGAAAGACCCTTCTTCCCCGAAAAACTACCGACCCATCTCACTGCTGAACATAGATCTGAAGATCTACTCCAAACTATTAGCTAACAGACTAGCCACACTACTCCCGTCCCTCATTCATACAGACCAAAATGGGTTCACCAAGGGTCGACAATCCTCCGACGCCACCAGGAGGATGCTAAACCTGATCCATTTCGCCGAAACATCCGGAACGCCTTCTCTGCTCCTATCTTTGGACGCAGAGAAGGCGTTCGATAGAGTGAATTGGACCTACCTTTCCATGGTCCTTTCCAAATTTGGCTTCAAAGGACGATTCCTAGAGGCGATCATGACTCTATACTCTACCCCGTCGGCAAGAGTGTTTACCTCTGAAGCTATTTCAACACCGTTTCCAATAACCAACGGCACGAGACAAGGTTGTCCTCTCTCTCCCCTGATTTATAATTTATTGATCGAACCATTAGCAGAACACGTCAGATCGAACACTAAAATCACAGGTTTAAAGGTGGCCTCCCAAGAACACAAGATAAACCTGTTCAAGGACGACGTTATACTAATTCTCACTAACCCCTCCTCCTCTCTCCCAGAAGCTCAAAAGCTTCTGTCCTGGTTCAGCAAAGTCTCGTACTACAAATTGAATGAATCTAAATCCTCCATTTTAGCCATCAAAATAGATACCACTTCCCAATTACTATTACAACAACAATTCCCGTTTGTGTGGGCCGAGAACAGTATAACCTACCTAGGCATCCAACTTACTAAAACGTCCAAAGCACTCTTCAAGTCCAACTATCTCCAGCTCCGTACCAAACTACAATTAGACCTTCTCACCTTGTCTAAACTAGAGTTTTCCTGGATGGGTAGACTATCCGCTTTCAAAATGACTCACCTCCCGAAAATTCTTTATCTCTTCAGAACACTGCAAATCCCTATCCCGACCTCTTATTTTAAATCCCTACAACGTATCCTAGCGACCTATATATGGGCAGGGAAAAATCCTAGAGCAGCTCACCGATTCCTGATTAGACAGAGGCAAGTGGGAGGAGCCGGATATATAGACTTTACAGATTATTATAAGGCAGCAATACTAGCAAATTTAAACGATTGGTTCCGTCCTACTCCCATAACTACATGGGGGAAAATAGAAGCCTCCTTCACACAAGCCCATTCCCTGAAAAACTGGCTACTTTCCTCACCACTGACAACCAAAACACCAACACATATCCCTCTAGCAATGCAAGCATCAGTCGCAGTATGGAAGGCACTAATTAAAGACTCCTTAGAGGACCCCAATGCAATCCCTATCCAAATCCCTACCCAAGCACTATCATGCATCATTGAATCAATTCGCACCTCGACATGGCAGGACAAAGGCATCCTTTTTTATAAACGACCTCTTTGCAGAAGATACCAACATTCCCAAATCCTTTGCCTCTCTCCAAGAGGAATACAAATTACCCTCATCCGAAACCTATAACTACTTACGCATACAACATTGCATCTCCCGCTTCAGAACTTGGCCCCTCAAAATTGCTCACCAGATATGGACATACTACAAAACTCCCAAACCACATTCCAAGGCTATAGGGCCTATATATCACACTCTTCAGCATAAAAACATCCCATGCAAGATAAGACCTTACCTATTGTGGGAACGTGATACCAAACAGGAATTCACTACTCAGCAGTGGAAAAAGGCTCTCACCCATACGTTCCAGGCTACTAAAAACTCTACCTTATGGGAAATGACCTTGAAAATCTCTCAGAGATGGTACCTCGCTCCCACTAGAGTTGCCAAATTTGGCCCCAACGTCTCCCCCAAATGCTGGAGAAATTGTGGCATGGAGGGAGACCTCTACCACATTTTGTGGTCCTGTCCCACATTAAAACCCTACTGGTCAGCAGTCTTTGACCTAATCTCAAAAATAGCAAAAAGAAGCATCCCACCATCACCAACATTAGGCATCTTGTCCCTTAACATAGAAGACCTCCCTCCTACGATCCGATACACCATTATCAATGTTTTACTAGCCGCCAGACTAAACATAACAAGAAAGTGGAAATGCACCATCTCTCCGACTATACAAGAAGTCATTGAAACAACTGATCTGCATTGTACTTATGAACATATCATGGCTAATTCCTTAGGAAATATGGACCCCACAGTCCAGAAATGGACTGCTTGGTCCCAATGGAAATCTGCATATCTATGATTGTTCTCCGTTCTTCTGTTCTTCATATCACAGTTGGTCAGTCACCTGTACCTAAGAGCAGCGTAGCCCTCTCTTAAACAGCGACGAACATGCCCCCTTCTGGTCACAGCAAGCACCCAGTGGGGTGACCAAGGGGCAAAGAGCATGGGGCAACCCTCTGGGCCCTGCGTATAGCCAGAATCAATCTAGCTCCATAAATGGGACCCTCTGCGATAGGTAGAGCGCTACGCTGCTCCAGGGATATCTCCCCCTTTCCTCCCTTCCCTCCTTCCCTCCCTCTTCTTCTTCTTCTTTTCCTATGCCCTCTCCCCTTCTTCCCTCTTTCTTTCTTTCTTTCTTTCTTTCTTTCCTTTCTTTTTCTATCACTGTTACTTCTCACCTCAAATCTCCTGCTCAGTCGCGTACTAAATAAAATGTTGTAATAGCTTCATTTATAGACGAAACTCAGTTTATTCTCTTGATATGTAAAAGCTTCTCTTATGTATTACTTAGATACTAACATGCTACAAATGTACCTCCCCGTGGAATCCCTTCCCTCTATTTTTGTTCAAATATCTTTCAATAAAAATCTATTGATTTAAAAAAAAGAGAGGGACAAAAACAGAAGGGCGAACGACCAAGGGAGGGAAGTAAAAAGAACTAGTGCAGAATGCAAGGGTAATGTGTAGCAAACGTTGCTACTATCCAGATGGGGGAGAAAATCAGCCATAGCAACAACATGGTGGTATGGTAGAACAGCGTTTATAAATGTAAACTTTCAAACAGTCAGGCCAAAATTCTCCAGCTATTGAGTAGTTTGAGATAGAGAGGATATCAGGGCTGCTGTGCATGCACCAGGACATAAGTCAATTCCATTCTGTTTCCATGTGGTGAGGCTGGTGGGATGTGGAGGGATGGCCATCAGTAGGCAGAATTCCCCATTCCTTGAGTAGGTCTAGGCCAACTTCTAGAGTTTTGATTGTGTGAGACCTTCCTTGTCTTTTGATTGCGAGTTTAGTAGGAAACCCCCATTGGGATCCTATGGTGTTGTTACGGAGGGCTTTAGTGATGGAAACAAACTTCTTTCTGTTGAGAAGTGTCATTTTAGATAGGTCCACATATACAGGTGCTGGTCATATAATTAGAATATCATCAAAAAGTTGATTTATTTCAATAATTCCATTCAAAAAGTGAAACGTGTATATTATAGTCATTGCTTACAGACTGATATATTTCAAATGTTTATTTCTTTTCATTTTGATGATTATAACTGACAACTAAGGAAAATCCCAAATTCAGTAACTCAGAAAATTAGAATATTACTTAAGACCAATGCAAAGAAAGGATTTTTAGAAATCTTGGCCAACTGAAAAGTATGAACATTAAAAGTATGAGCATGTACAGCACTCGATACTTAGTTGGGGCTCCTTTTGCCTGAATTACTACAGCAATGCGGCATGGCATGGAGTCGATCAGTCTGTGGCACTGCTCAGGTGTTATGAGAGCCCAGGTTGTTCTGATAGTGGTCTTCAGCTCTTCAGCATTGTTGGGTCTGGCATATTGCATCTTCATCTTCACAATACCCCATAGATTTTCTATGAGGTTAAGGTCAGGCGAGTTTACTGGCCAATTAAGGACAGGGATACCATGGTCCTTAAACCAGGTACTGGTAGCTTTGGCACTGTGTGCAGGTGCCAAGTCCTGTTGGAAAATGAAATCTGCATCTCCATAAAGTTGGTCAGCAGCAGAAAGCATGAAGTGCTCTAAAACTTCCTGGTATACGGCTGCGTTGACCTTGGACCTCAGAAAACACAGGGGACCAACACCAGCAGATGACATGGCACCCCAAACCCTCATTGACTGTGGAAACTTTACACTGGACCTCAAGCAACGTGGATTGTGTGCCTCTCCTCTCTTCCTCCAGACTCTGGGACCCTGATTTCCAAAGGAAATGCAAAATTTACTTTCATCAGAGAACATAACTTTGGACCACTCAGCAGCAGTCCAGTCCTTTTTGTCTTTAGCGCAAACGAGACACTTCTGACGCTGTATGTTGTTCAAGAGTGGCTTGACACAAGGAATGTGACAGCTAAAACCCATGTCTTGCATACGTCTGTGCGTAGTGGTTCTTGAAGCACTGACTCCAGCTGCAGTCCACTCTTTGTGAATCTCCCCCACATTTTTGAATGGGTTTTGTTTCACAGTCCTCTCCAGGGTGCAGTTATCCCTATTGCTTGTACATTTTTTTCTACCACATCTTTTCCCTCCCTTCACCTATCTATTAATGTGCTTGGACACAGAGCTCTGTGAACAGCCAGCCTCTTTTGCAATGACCTTTTGTGTCTTGCCCTCCTCGTGCAAGGTGTCAATGGTCATCTTTTGGACAACTGTCAAGTCAGCAGTCTTCCCCAAGATTGTGTAGCCTACAGAACTAGACTGAGAGACCATTTAAAGGCCTTTGCATGTGTTTTGAGTCAATTAGCTGATCAGAGTGTGGCCCCAGATGTCTTCAATATTGAACCTTTTCACAATATTCTAATTTTCTGAGATACTGAATTTGGGATTTTCCTTAGCTGTCAGTTATAATCATCAAAATTAAAATAAATAAACATTTGAAATATATCAGTCTGCGTGTAATGAATGAATATAATATACAAATTTCACTTTTTGAATGGAATTAGTGAAATAAATAAACTTTTTGATGATATTCTAATTATATGACCAGCACCTGTAGTTTGATTCCAGTGTAATGAGAGGGAAGTGCAGATGTGTTTTTCGTCGCGATCATCATTCGTTCCTATATATGAAAGAAATGAATCCGGGCAAGCACATCTCTAGGGACCAATGCAGGTAGAAAGACAGGCTAAGGAATCCTATGGGCCCTGTCTATCGACATTTCTAGGCCCGAAATCGATGGAAGGAGGTGCTTCATTAATTGTTGGATGTAAGCGACTAGGGCGTCAGGTTTTACGGATTCTGGTATTCCATGGAATTTAATATTGTTACTTCTGGAACGGTCTGCTAAATCAGCTATTTTTAGTTTTAGCTGCTGCAATTTAGTGTCGTGGTCAGTGTGTGCATCCACTAGGTCATTGAGGGCAGTGCATATTTCACTTATTTTAGTTTCCACGTGTGATAGTCTCTGTTCATATTCTTGCACAAACTGTGTTAATGGGTCTATAACTGTTGATAGGTCTGTATGGAGGGTCTGTCGCAGAGATAGCAGCATATTTTACATAGCCAGTTATAACACTGGCTGGTCAGTGGCAGGGAGAGAGTCAACGGCTGATTGCAGCTGCAGTGTAGGTAGGGGAGGAGGGAGAGAGCCTGGTGCTGCTGTGCTGGATGATTGATCATCTATCCTGGGACGAGATTTGGCTGGGCTGCGGTATGTGGGTGACAGAGGAGGGGAGGACTCACGAGGGTCCCCTTCATACAGGGGGAATACCAGTCTGTGATCAATGGCATGGGCTCCTTGTGTCAATGAGTGCTGAGGAGAGCCACTCCGTGTGGCGCTGGCACCATATTGGACTGGTCCTATGCTGGGTAGAAGTCTGTCAGCTTTTGTGGCTGACCAGGTGCCTTTTGCCATCGGGTCATGTTGTCCAGGTGCTGGGAGAGATTTGCCCCAGAGAATCCGGTGTGTGGTGCCCTAATGGTCCAGATGGAGCCGCAGTTATAGCTTGGGAAGCAGAGAAGCTTTACTAGAAAGCAACCATCTGCAACGCCAGCTGGGAATGCCCCAATCCAGGTCTTTTTTAAAGCAATCTACTAAGCTGGCCAGAGCCTATAACATATTTTTACAGCTCTTACTGTGAAGAGACCTTTCTGCATTTGGAGATGAAATCTTTTTTCCTCTAGATGTAAAGAGTGCCCCCTTGTCCTCTGTGATGACCTTAAAGTGAATAACTCAACACCAAGTTCACTATATGGACCCCTTATGTATTTATGTTGATCATATCCCCCTTAATCTCCTCTTCTCAAGAGAGAATAAATTCAGTTCCTCTCATGGGCGTCCACATGGGGGGTCAAGGGGGGGCAAGTGCCCCCCTGGAGCAAGGTGTCTGCACGCGGACACTCATGGCCGATTCAGGGCGGCTGCCCAGGGTGCACCGTTCATAGGTGCAGCAAGCTGCTGCAAAGGGGGGGGGCAGTCACTTACTGTTACATTCAGCAGCAGCGCCACCGCCCCAACTCCCTAGACTCTCTTATTGCACCATCCGCTGGCCTCTCTGCTGCCCGCTGCACCGGTTGCTAGACTCGCCTGTCATCTAGCAACCAGTGACGTCACGTCATGAGGCCAAGGCAAGGCCCCAGGATTCAGAGCAGAGGAGGAACTTCTTCCTCCTTCATGCCTAGTCAATTTTGGCTCCACCCAACTCCTCCATCTTCTCCAGGCAGCATGGCTCAGAGAATGAGGGAAGGAAGGGAGCACGCCTGCAGAGCTGAGTGTGAGCTGTCCACCTGCACAGCACCTGCCTGAGGTGAGGCGGCCTGTGTCTGTGTTCTAGAGCTCATCTAACATCTAACAGCACTACTTGTATAATTGCAGTCAAGGTGTTAAATTAATTATTTAACCACTTGACAACTGGGCACTTAAACCCCCTTCCTAACCAGACCAATTTTCAGCTTTCAGTGCTCTCACATTTTGAATGATAATTACTCAGTCATACTACATTGTACCCATATGAAAGTTTCATCCTTTTTTTCACACAAATAGAGCTTTCTTTTGGTGGTATTTAATCACCATTGGGGTGTTTATTTTTTGAGCAATAAATGGAAAAATACCAAACATTTTGTAAAAAAATGCATTTTTCTTAATTAACCTGTTATAACATTTAGCAAATTAGTAATTTTTCTTCATAAATTTTGGCCAAAATTTATACTGCTATATATCTTTGGTAAAAATAACCCAAATTAGTGTATATTATTTGGTCTTTGTGAAAGTTATAGAGTCTACAATCTATGGTGCCAATCACTGAAAATTGATCACACCTGATGTACTGACGGCCTATCTCATTTCTTGAGGCCCTAACAAGACAGAAAAGTACAAATACCCCCCAAATGACCCTTTTTGGAAAGTAGACAGTCCAACGTATTTAGTATGAGGCATGAAGTTGTCATTTTTTTCCCACAATTCTTTGCAAAATGAAGATTTTTTTTCAGTTTTTTTTCACAAAATTGTCATATTAACAGATTATTTCTCACACCCATCAAATGCATACCACCAATTACACCCCAAAACACATTCCGCTACTCCTCCCGAGTATGGTGATACCACATGTGTGAGACTTTTACACAGCCTGGCCACATACAGAGGCCTAACATGCAGTGAGCACCATCAGGCGTTCCAAGGACATATCAAATAAAGTGGGAATGGCGCTGTCTTTGAATCAACAAAAGTGCTAATGCTATATATAAATAATGTGTTATAAGTGAAAAAATTGTGCTTCAAAAATGTTAAAATAGATTATTCCTCAAAATCCATAAGCGGTGCATTCTATAACTTATTAAAAATGTTCATACAAAATTGTGCGGTGTATATCAAAATAAATCCAAAGAATATACTACTTCAATATATAGTCAACCCTGATTTCATAGCTTTCATTATACAAATATAAAAAGTATAAAAAATATATATAAAAAACGAGATTGTCCGTGAAAAGTCTGTAATAAATAAATAAAGTGGATATCAAGCAGGTGATGAGTTTAAAAATATCAAATTCTGAATATTGATGAGTGTGCAAGTGTTTATAACAGAGTTCAGATTTACTTCAGGAGCTTCGCTTATGTTAGTTTCTATCAGATTCTTCCCACCCCTCCAGGGGTAACTCGCATGTGGTAAATGGGGTCTTTTGGTTCTCCAGAGCTCGGTTCTTTTCTCCACTCCTCCCAGTTGGATTCCTCTCCACCCCCCACCACCCCCTGCCTGTGCCTACCACCCCCCACTACCCCCTGCCTGTGCCTACCACCCCCCACCACCCCCTGCCTGTGCCTACCTCCCCCCCACTACCCCCTGCTCCATCCGTGTCCGTCCCCCACCCCCCACCACCCGTGTCCGTCCCCCATCACCCCCCCTCCATCCGTGTCCGTCCCCCACCACCCCCCACCATCCGTGTCCGTCCCCCATCACCCCCCACCAT
>BLSH010316227.1:607668-622525 GCA_018402905.1 Glandirana rugosa | reverse complement strand
ATGTGTATATATATATATATATATGTATATATATTTTTTTTTTTTATATTTTTTTTTTAATATATATTTTATACATTTTATATTTTTGTATATACATCTTTTTTATATATAATTTTATATATAAATTGATATAAATATTATCACCTCTTATATCGCTCTACCTACATGACTTCTTGTATTAACTTGATCGTATATATACAGGTGTCTAAACGTATATAATCATTACATATAGCCATACTCTGAACACAGGAAACGTACATTGCAGTATTCATATATATATTTTTATATAAATCTTTATATATGCTTTTTATTGTATTCTTATGTATCCATTTAGTACTGAATATGCAATGTATATATAATTTTTTTTTTGTCCAATTCCCGGTATTTGTGGTTTTATTCTTTGCCCCTTGTCCTTGCCCCTGTCCGTTCCTTCTTCCTGCTTTTTTGGTATATATACTTCTGAGTCCGTTCGGTACAGCTGTCTTGACTGAAGAAGGGGCGCGGCTACCTTGTCAGCATAGCCGATCACCCAGGAAACGCGTCGCACAGTTGTGACATCACCCGCCCGCGTCTGGCTCACTGCGGGACAAGCCTCGTTTTGGAGTCCACAGCCGGCGTCTATATTGTCTCCACACTGCTCCGAACGGCTTCCTACAGAAAAGACCCCACTGCTTTTATTGAACATTGGCTCCAAGACCTATTTGGAAAAGAGGCCTTCTCCCTTCAATTTGCAGTGGAAAGAGCCCATAGGGTTCCATCCTGTCTCCCTCCACCAGGGCCCCCCAGATCTATGTTGGCGAAACTACTACACTGACCGGGAAGTGGTCCTATGCCAAGCATGTGAACGCATAAATGTCCTTTACAATGGCACAAGAGTTTTTTTACCCAGACTATTCTGCCAAGGTGCAGAGACGTTGTGCTAAGTTTACTGATGTTAAGAGACGTTTACTGATCCTGCAATTACCATATGCCATGCTTTACCCAGCAAAACTTTGAGTAACAGCACAGGGGCGAGCGCCGTTCTTTGAATCCCCCAAAAGTAAGATGACCTGGTTGGATCACAATGAGCAAGCTATCCAATGCTGGGATGAAGAGAGGAGAGATGACTGATATATGGATAACGGGTATGTAGGCCAAGTAAGGTTCTGTTTCTTATCTTCAGCACATATTATTTGAGAATCTATCCCTGCGTGCACAAATGTATGGATATGCTGTTCCCAGGCTGGGGGACATTATATTGCAGTTGAAGATGTGATCTACACCATCAACATAGCTTCAATGTGTGCTATTAAAGAGCTTTTTGACTTTTTGTTGACAGACAATATTGTTCATTTTGGGGATGCCCAGTTGGCAATGTTCACCCCACTACAGTGTTTTTACATACAGCTCAGCCCTAATTGTCAACTACCTAAACTCAGGAACAAGGTCAGCAGTATTGCTGAAGAACCAGTCATCTCTGTGCCACATAGTTATATACTTTACTTCGTACCTTATTCTGCCCATTTTAGTTCCTCCACCATGGAACTGTCCAGCCAACTAATATTGTGGAAAATTGCCTGGCAACAAAGGGGTGACGAATTGTTGCCTACTACCTACAATCAGAGAAACCAATCATTGTTACTCTACCCTATTTTCAAATGGTTACTGTACCAGTAATTTCCTGGAATATTAAGGGGGCTCATTCGCCTTGCAAACGAACCATGGTTAATATGTGCCTAAAAAAGTTCTTTCCTGCATTTATTTGTTTCCAGGAGACTCATCTGACTGCAGATTCTGTACAATGTTTGCGATACGGGTGGGTGGGGTGGGCCTACCAATCCATGCACACAAACTTTTCCAGGGGAGTTAGTGTTATGGTGCACGCTGCATTGGATTTTCAAGTACTGGACAAACTTGTTGACCCTGAAGGGATGCTATGTTTTTCCTCATTGCAGGATTGGTGCCTTGACGTGTGTCTTGGCGTGTGTACACATCCCTCCGCCTTTTGTGGCGGTGGTGCTCCGGCTGCTCATCACACATCTGGATGGGAGGCCTTAGATGCTTGTGGTGGGAGACTTTAACTGCCGTTTGAGTTCGGCTCTGGATAGACACCCAGCCCCTAGTCCCTCTGCCCTCTCCAGGGATACTCCCCTGGCGTGGTTGTTGCAAGAGGTGGGATGGGTGGATGTCAGGAGAATTAGGTATCCATATGCTAAACAGTTCTTATGATTTTCCAAATCACATGGAACTTTGTCCAGGATTGATCTTGCGGTGGGCAGCTCGAGCATGCTCCCGTTCATCTCTGAGGTAGGGTACAGACCTCGCATTGTATCAGATCATGCCCCATTAGTGGTACAATTATGGGCCTCCTTGCCGGTCCATCTAGTACATGCTCCCTGGAAATTTAATGCATTCTGGCAAAAATTATTTCATACCCATGAGGAGATTGAATGGGATATGTGAGAGTATTTTGCATCACATGATCCATCCGCCTCTAGTGTCACGCAATGGGAGACCTTTAAGGCATATTTAAGGGGCCCGTTAATTGTGGAAACTAACAAGGTTAAGAAGGCATCATCTGGCCTTGGGGATGTTGTGGAAACCCAAACACAGGAACTTGAACAACAATATATAGACAACCCGAGTGATTCGGCCAGGGAGGCCTGGCAGTGAGCCCAAGTGGCATACGAGCAGCTGCTATCCTCCTCGGAAGAGAAAAATAGATTTTTTTGCTAGACAGGCATTCTTTGAGGAGAGGGATAAGACAGGCCTGATGTTGGCATGAATTACTTCCTCTCAGCAAAGGTCCCCTGCGATAAGCGCGATTAAGACTCGAACTGGGGGGTTGGTTAGCTCCCAGGAACAAATCATTCAAGAACTGGCCAGTTTGTATGAGAACCTTTACCTACCAGGTACCTCTTATGATCCCAGAGATCTGGATCTCTAACCTTACACCCGCACAGGTCAGGCAGCTTGAGGCACCCTTTACTATAGAGGAGTTACAAGAGGCTGTGAGAGCCTTTCCAAACTGCAAGGCTCCAGGGGAGGATAGCCTCCCCATGGAGATCTTTAAACAATGTTCAGAGATATTGCTCCTACGGCTTTTATGGGTATTTAATGAGTCACTGGAAATGGGGGAACTGCCTTCCTCCATGTCAAAAGCCAACATCATTTTACTTTTAAAGCCAGGCAAGGACCCAGTAGACCCTGGGTCATATAGGCCCATTTCGCTCTTACAGAGTGACGTGAAAATCCTAGCCAAGACATTGGTAGTTTGATTAAATGGGGTCATAACGTCTTTAGTGCACTCAGACCAGGCAGGATTTATGCCCAATAAATCAACAGCAGTAAACCTTTGCAGACTTTTTTAAATAGACAGTCCCCAGTGGATAATATAGGTAGCAGGGCCCTTCTTTCACTTGAAGCCACAAAGTGTTTGACAGCGTGGACTGGGGATACCTATGGGCAGTCTTGGAGAAATTCGGCCTAGGCACAAGATTCATTGCATGGGTAAAACTGCTTTATGCTCAACCCCAACCTGTGATCAGAATCAGAATAACTGTCTCATAATTTTCAACTGCAGAGAGGCACCAGACAGGGGTGTTCCCTTTCACCCCTCCTGTTTTCCTTGGCTATTGAGCCTCTGGCCATCAAGATCAGGGCTCATTTGGGGATTGTAGGATTCCAATATGGAGGGCATCAGGAGATGCTGATGTTATATGCTGATAATATCCTTCTCCTGTTGGGTGACACTGACACTTCATTAGGGGAAGCCATGAATACCATAGTGGAATTTGGGGCCTACTCGGGCCTACATATAAATTGGTTAAAATTGGCCCTGCTGCTGCTGGACGGAGATGAGTGCCAGGTGATAGCACCCTTATGCCCCATACCCCTTACATCCTCCTTCAAGTACCTGGGGATTCAGATTACGCGAAGTCCCAGAGACTTTTGCCAAATCAACATGTCTCTCCTCCTCCAGAGTTTCCGAGACCGGGTTAAGACCTGGCGCTCTTTGTGGCGCTCAGTAGCCGGACGGGTGAACCTTATTAAAATGATTCTTATACCACAGCTACTGTGTTTCCTCCATAACACCCCGATAATGATACCACTGAAAACATTTTTATTAGTGAACTCGATTTTCAGGGCCCTGATATGGAGGGAGGGAATTAAGCTGGAACACTTGCAAAGGCCCAAGGACGGACGGGGGGGACTGGCTCTCCCCAATCCGTGGTTATATTATCTAGCAGCCCAAATGCAACATCTCATAGGGGCCATGGGGGAGGGAGGAGAAATGGGGTCCTCTATTGCAGTGATAAAACATACTATCTGTAGGGATTCGATTCCCCAGGTGCAAGCCTTTGGCCTACCGCACAAAAGATTCACAAAAGATAACTGACATATGGAACAAAGTCAAGTATCTCCAGAGGGTGACGGGGTTTACAGAATTCAGCCCTATTTGGGACAACAACACATATATAGAACTAGCTAAATTACAGACCGACCCTAGATGGATAAAGTATGGAGTGACGCATCTCAAGCATTTATTCCAAAATGGAGCTCTCATGTCATTTACGGATATTCAGGCAAAATGTAATTTACCCTCAAGTATGCACTGCAGCTATTTGCAATTACAACATGCAGTATGAGCACAGAGTCGCTCCTCTGAGTGGCACCTGTCTCCCGCCCCCCTGTTTGATCTTGTTAGGGATGCCACCTCATCCAAGGGTTTTATCTCACAGAGCTATGCCATACTTCTTCAGTCCCACTTGAGACCCCACCCCCTGGATTTGGTCATGGATCGATTGCTGTGAATGAATATGGGATAAGATATTAAGGGGGGAGAAAATTTGGGTACGATTTCTACTAATACGTGCTTGTTTGTTAGAATCCACAACACCAAAGGTAATGTGAGCATAGAGGTACTGATCTCAGGTCCTATTGTATTGCTATACTTGAGCACTGACAAGGCATTGTTGGATGTAATGTTTGTGACAAATTACTGCTGACAATGAAAGCTGCTGTTAAGTTTCCACGCAAATTCTTTAATAAAAACACTTGTTGGATTAAAAAAACACTCACAAGGTCCCCCTCCTCAAGAAGGCACATGTACAGGCCCATCTGAAGTTTGCAAATGAACATGTAAATGATTCAGAGAAGGATTGGGATAAAGTGCTGTGGTCAGATGAGACCAAAATTGAGCTCTTTGGCATTAACACGACTCGCAGTGATTTGGAGGAAGAAAAGTGCTGACTATGACCCTAATAACACTATCCCTACTACTTATTCCTTAATGTTGAGGATGTTTTGTAACATTCACAAACCACTTCTTCCATTTCAATGAATGTCAGAATGATACCCCAGCATTTATATTTACACAGGTAGCACAAGCACATTAATTTAGTTGTCATGGAATGTGTAGTTATTGACTGTCCAAGAAAAGAATGGGAGGTGAGAAAGTTGTGAAACCCTGTTCTAGTTATGCAACCCATCCTTGATTTCATGAAGTCTGCATAGGGGTTATTTCCCAGATCTACATAGCTAAAAGTGTCAAATATTGTCAAACTGATGTGAATGTACAATATATATGTAACATGCTGCGTAAATTGACAGCGCTATAATAGTACATGTAATAAATAAATAAATAATACATTTCTAGGATAGAGATGTAAAATGTGGAAGAAATATGGTTTTGAAGGCCCCCAACCCTGTTTAGCAATAGTTGTTCCAGTATGATCTAGATGGCCTCTTTCATGCCTTTTGCAAACCGATTGTCCTCTCTGACCAAAATATGCATCTCACTGTCCTCTAGAGGATGATCCCTTTACTTCAAGTGCATTTGTACTTAATACTTTTTCCTAATTTTATGTAGAATGGGGAAGGATTAGAACTCTTTTTAGGTTTTACTACTACTGGTGCTCTATTAGTGAGATTTCCCATCATGCTGGAAGTGTTTACCAGACAGTAAGTGTGAGGGAAAATCTGCAGCAAGGTTTTTTTTACCAGACAAGGAGTGAATGTGTCTTACCAACCAAGCCTCCAACCACATTACAATTTTACAGGAGTTCTATTTTTTCCCCACTCTCTTGGGCAATTTGTTTGTTGACAGGCTTTGTGTTACCCCATTGTAAAGGTCTTAGCATTCCACAGTTCTCTGGACTGGTTCTTGGTTGTAAAAGTTTCTGTTTCACAAAGATACAACAAAGCAATATTTGCTTAAAAGCATCTGATTTTGAATAGACCCTCTAATGGTATAGATGGATAGGGCTGCAAGGTACCACCAGAAGGCAGTGAAGATTAATCACTATTCTGTGACCCCTTTCTCTTGATCCAGCATTAGAGGTGTCCAGCTTTTTTTAATGGTCACCAGCAGTCTCCTGCTGTCACATTTTTTGAAAGCCCAAGTTCAGGTTATTATTCATTTTATTGTTGTTGGTATTAAAAGCATTAATAAAGTGCTGGCAATTTAAACAATACCTTACATACTGTACATTTACATTGATCCCTGACCTTAAAGCAGAGCTCAAGGTTCCTTCAGAAAAAATAAAAGTTATCAGCTACAAATACTGTAGCTGCTGACTTTTAATATTTGGACACTTACCTGTCCATGAACTCTGTGCTGTCTTCACCCAAGCCGATTTTTCATTCGGATCTCAGGTGCTGCCACTGCCATCTTGGCTAAGGGAAACTGACAGAGAAGCCTTGTGGCTTCACATGGGGTTCCCTACTGCACACGCACGAAGCGTGCTGCACTTTGAGAATGGTCCAGCGGCGGGGGGAAGGAGGAGGGGGCTGAACTTCCGACTAAGTTTGCCGCCAAAGTCAGCCTGAAATTGAAGCGGATACCTGCAAACGTAGGTACCCCCAAAAGGCGCCAAAAGTTGCAGCCTAGGGGGGAGGAGGTAAACAAGCAGAGTCTCCCCTTTTGGGTGGAGTTTTGCTTTAACAATGCCCTTAGGCCAGTCATACCCGTGGTTGCAGGAAAGAAATTTTACTACGTGTATGACCTTACAATCTAAAATCCTTATCACACATGCATACAAGCACACTATACTAGGGCCAATTTAGACAGGATCTAATTAACCTAACAGCATGTTTTTGGTAATAATTAACACCTTTAGTCATTTAAAATGAGAAATCAATGCTTATGTATTTCTGGGACCCCAGTGCTCAGTCTATGACACTATTATTACAGTGTGTGCTCCAGTGGGAACAGCAGGAGGATCATGTCACTAATCCTCTCTTCATCACAGCTGACCATTCTGGTCACCTCTTTGAATTGTGACAAGATTTTGCTAGTGTCCTGAATCATGAACCACTAATATAGTGAAAGGAAACTAAGTCATGCAGACCCCATCCTTGTCCCATACTCCCACAGATACTTGTTCATGGCCTGCTGCAGCATGGCCAAAATCAAGTTCCAGCATGTGACGATATCGCACATCAGGTGGTTGGCAGCAATTTGAGTTGCTACTACTTTTCAGGCAGGCAAAAGCTTTGCTGGGTATGACCACCTAAAGTGGCCACACACTCTTCTTCCCTGCTGCTGGATATCCTGGAAGCCAGGGAAACCTATCCAGGAACCAGTGCACCACCAAGTTCAGGACATGTGACAGGTATTGCAAGTGTGTGAACTTTCCCTACAAAAGGATGGCCAACAGATTGGTGCTGTTTTCACGCACTGCATTTCCTGGCACAGAATGACATGGGGTCAGCCACCTTTTGGCCTGCCCCTGAAGAGCTGACAGAATCTCTAGTCTAGAGTGGCTCCTGTCCTCTAGGTATGCCAGCTGTAAAACCGCATGGCAGGATTCTGCCTGAGTGGTTGCAAAGGCTCTGGGTCACTTCGGTGGGTGGATTGGTGGTTCTGAGACTGCAGCAATAGTCAGGCGCTGAGGATCATTAAAAGGACACAGGGAGGTTCCATCAATGGGAAAATTAAAACACATTTATTCTTGATGATAGCACGCAGAAGTTACAATCTATATACACATCAAACCCAAACCTGATGCAAACACTAACCAGGTGTGAGTTGAAATGATTGAAGTAAAAAATCATATGACTGAAACAAAGATTGAAGTAAAATTAAAGAGCAGTGCTAAGGAATAGTTAGCTGAGCTCCTATGGAGCTGTCAATATAGACTCCAGCACTAACCCCACCACATCAGGCACCCTGCTGTATCAGCCAGAGGTGTAGTGTTACCAGAGCAGCCACTCACCAGCCAAGCAGATCAGTCCCTGTTGGAGAGGAATTAGAGGTGCCGCCACGCACTGTCTAAGGGGGGGGGGGAGGTGGAATCAGCCTGACTTATGGTGCGGTCCCAGTGGATACCTTTCAAAGGTGCAGGAAGGGAGCTACTCGCGTCTGCTCACTTCTGCAGTTGGTCATGCTGTGATGACGTGGGCAGTGGTGGGTTCGTCGGCTATCGTGGAGGGATGTGCGCTGCGGTCCGTTCGGACCTGCAAAAGCTGTTGGGCTGGCTGGATGCAATCTCCTGTCACAGTGACCACATGTTTCGTGCTACAGCACTTTGTCAAGTCCTGTGACAGGGGAAGAAGGAGAGTGATTTATAGTGATTGTCAAAATGTTAACCCTTTGGTTGGTGACACTGGAAGTGACAATGGGGGTATTGCAATCCCCAGGTGACACTCAGGGACTCTAAGGTGTTTATGATCATGTGTGGTTCCGGCAATGTGATAATGTAATGGTGGTCCATATGTGTTGAAGTACCCGGGGGGTCTACATGCTAGGAGTGACAGCCCCATATGGGTTCTTCATGAAACAATGGTAATAATGATAACAATCAAATATTTGAAATAGCAAATGAATGAAATAAATAATTAAAATAAAAATCTAGGGTTATGTATGCAAACAGTAAGACAATTAACCCTAAGTACTAATAGGAATAAGAAAAAGGAGGAGATGAAAAAATATTAGGCTTCCAAGCTATGATTAAACTAGGTGGTTGGTCTCCATTTCTTCATTTAATCCATGTGGAGATAAAGTATTTAATTTAAAAATCCAAAAGGCCTCTTTTTTTGCAAAGAAGCGCAAACTTGTCATTGAATGTAAGAGACCTATCAGTGATTCTTTCAATGACCATGACCTCCAATTATTTTATATCATGGTTATGGTGTGTTAAAAAGTGGCAGGGTAAACTATGTTGGTCATCCCCTTTGTGTATAAGCCTTCTGTGTTCTCCTATTCTCTTTCGGAGGGGGCGTATTGTTCAGCCTACATAGAGTAAATTGCATGGACATCTCAAGACTAGAGTTGAGCGGACACCTGGATGTTTGGGTTCGGCCGAACTTCGCGAAAAAGTTCGAGTTCGGCCCCGAACTTGACCCAAACTTGACCCCTAACCCCATTGAAGTCAATGGTGACACAAACTTTTGGGCACTAAAATGGCTCTAAAAAAGTCCTGGAAAGGGCTAGAGGGCTGCAAAAGGAAGCAAAATGGGGGTAAGAGTAGGACAAGTGCCCTGTAAACAAATGTGGATAGGGAAATAACTTAAAATCACATAAAAAAAAATAAAAAATGGAGGAGGAGGTGGATGTGGAGTAGGAGGTTGAGGAGGCGGTGACCGTGGCAGAGTAGGTGAAAGTGGCGGTGGAGGAGGAGGAGGAGGTAGCCAACATTGTTTTTTGTTTGTTTGGTTTTTTTTCTAATTGGGATAGCCCCCAAAATATTGAGACCTATTTAAAAAAAAAGATCACTATCTGCAGACAAACCCAGAGATGTTCTAGCACGGGTTCACTTTTTCCATATAAAATGTACCATAGTTTATTTTTCATGTTTCTCCTGTTACAAATTCCAATAAAGACTTATGTTCTATAAAAAAAAAAGAATAAGTTCACTTAAGTATACCAATGGCTGTGTGAGGCCATTTTCCACCCACTCTTCACCACTGCCCTCCTTGTCAGTCTGCACACTGTAGAAAGCCGCAGCAGTTGGCACCTGTGTTTCGTCATCATCAGAGATGTGTTGCGGTGGTGTTTCCATTTCCTCATCCTGAAACAGAAGTGGTTGGGCATCGGTGCACTCAATGTCTTCCACTTCTGGGGCAGGGCTATGTGGATGGCCCATGGAAAGCATACCAGCAGAGTCATCAAAAAGCATTGGAAACTGCTGCATGACTTGGGGCCCAGACTGCTTGGCTGATTTACAAGGGCCATGGGGTTCAGGTGCCAACTCTGAGCTTTCAGCAAGGGACCGGGTGGGAGACAATGTGAAGGAACCTGAGGCATTGTCAGCCACCCAATCTACTATCACCTGTACTTGTTCTGGCCTCACCATTCGTTGAGTGGCATTCGGGCCTACCATATAACGTTGAAGGTTCTGTCGGCTACTCGCACCAGAGGAAGGTGTTTCACTTGTGCGTGTAGCTGGCACAGATCGACCACGTCCTCTCCTTGCAACAGGAGCTTCACCAACACCAGCAGCACCAGCAGCACCACGACCACGTCCCTTATTTGACGCTCTCCTCATTCTGGACGCAAATGTACTATTTAGCACAAATTGATATTATTTTTTAAACCGGCAATGTAGACGCACTTTTTAATTTTGTGGAAGAAATGCACAACAAGGTGCAAATGTACTATGTAGCACTATTTTTTTTTTTAAACCGGCAATGTCGACGCACTTTTTAATTTTGTGCAAGAAATGCACAGCAAGGTGCAAATGTACTATGTAGCACTATTTATTTATTTATTTTTTAAACCAGCAATGTAGACGCACTTGTTAACTTTGTGCAAGAAATGCACAGCAAGGTGCAAATGTACTATGTAGCACCATTTTTTTTTTTTTTAAACCAGCAATGTCGACACACTTTTTAATTTTGTGCAAGAAATGCACAGCAAGGTGCAAATGTACTATGTAGCACTATTTATTTTTTAAACCAGCAATGTAGACGCACTTTTAATTTTGTGCAAGAAATGCACAGCAAGGTGCAAATGTACTATGTAGCACTATTTTTTTTTTTTTTTAAACCAGCAATGTCGACACACTTTTTAATTTTGTGCAAGAATTGCACAGCAAGGTGCAAATGTACTATGTAGCACTAATTATTCTTCTTTTTTTTATTTTAAACCTGCAATGTAGACACACTTTTTAATTTTGTGCAAGAAATGCACAGCAAGGTGCAAATGCACTATGTAGCACTATTTTTTTTTTTTTTTTTTAAACCAGCAATGTCGACGTACTTTTTAATTTTGTGCAAGAAATGCACAGCAAGGTGCAAATGTACTATGTAGCACTATTTATTATTCTTTTTTTTAAACCAGCAATGTGGACGCACTTTTTAATTTTGTGCAAGAAATGCACAGCAAGGTGCAAATGTACTATGTAGCACTTTTTATTATTCTTTTTTTTAAACCAGCAATGTAGACACTCTTTTTATTTTTGCGCAAGAAATGCACCGCTGGCCGCAAATGTAGTATTTAGAATTTTTTTTTTTAAGCCAGCAATGTAGACGCACTTTTTAATTTGGTGCAAGAAATGCCCCACTGGCCGTAAATGTAATATTTTGCACAAAAAAAATGTATTTGTCTAACTGCACTGTAAAAGCAGTATTTAAATATGCCAAAATGTTGCCAACTGAACTAACAGAACATGATTAAAGTAGTGTCCCTGACACACAAGCAGTTGCAAGTGCACTGCACTTGCAAAAATGGCTGCAAACGCCCACCTAACAAACAGAAAAATTGCTTAGGTTTTATTTGAGGCACTTTGCTTAGCAAACAAAATGTACTCTAGCAAACAAAAATCTCCTCTAGCACCCACCCACCAATAAATCGCTGTTTTTAACAGATTTTCTAAAACTAATCTGTCCCTCACAGCAGCAGCATCCTCTCCCTACACTAGTATGAGGTGATTTTCTAAAGCTAATCTGTCCTTCACAGCAGCAGCAGCATCCTCTCCCTACACTAGTATGAGATGATTTTTCGAAAGCTAATCTGTCCCTCACAGCAGCAGCAGCAGCAGCAGCATCTTCTCCCTACACTATTATGAGATGATGTGACATGCAGCACTAAGTGACTCCAGCTTATATAGAGGCTGGGTCACATGATGCACTGGCCAATCACAGCCATGCCACTAGTAGGCACGGCTGTGATTGCTTCTAAGGGCAAACGAGTGAAACGCTTGTTGATTGGCTGCCCTGCAGCTAGTCAGTAAGTGCAAAAAAAAACAGAACCCCGAACCCGGACTTTTTCTCAAATGTCCGGGTTTGGGTTCGGGACACGGACATCCTAAAGTCTGGTACGAACCCAAACTTTACAGAGTTTGGGTTCGCTCAACTCTACTCAAGACGTAGATGATGAAATCTGAGGAACACGTGATGAACTGCCTGATGCAGAATGCATGACCCTTGGAATCAGTTATGATTGGCTTTCCGTGTTGTATAAACTGATAGGTTAGGCAGGCTCTTTTCCGACATTGGAAGATAGCCGTCCTAGTGTCAAAGAAAGTCCGGATGTCATTGTATCAAGTGTTGCCTTCCTGTTTGAGTTTACTTGGAGCCAAAATATTTTTGAGGGGTTTGTCTCTTCTGAAGGTGATTTCAGTGACCTCTGGCAGCACTCCTTTTAATGTTGGGTCTAGTTGTAAGATCTTCCAATGGTTACGGATGACCTGCAAGATCTTCCTATATTGGTCGTTATATCTGTGATAAATCTGATACCGTTTTGTTCATGATTTTTAGAAGGAATCAAACCTGTCTCCTGGCTTTTGTGTTTCTGAAAGACCTCATCTACTAGGAGTTCTGGGAATCCTTTTTCCAGAAATTTTGTAGCTAGCGATCTTCCCTGCTCATCATAATCCTCCTGTTTTGTACAATTGCGTCTCAGGGGTCTGAATTTGCCTCCTGGAATATTCTTCTTCCATGATGGATGGTGGCTACTGGTATAATGTAGATAAGGGTTACCACTCATTGGGTTGCAATGGTTGGAAGAGATGATGGTATGATTTTCATGAGACAATTCCAAATCCAAGAATATTAATTTGGTTCGGTCGATTACATGGGTGAAACTTAGGCCCAGCTTGTTGTCGTTACAATGAGCAGCGAAGGCCTCGAATTCCTCGATTGTCCCACTCCAGATGATTAGAATATCGTCAATGTAACAACCATAATGAACCAGATGTTGAGCAAACGGATTGTGATTTCATATGGAGTGTTTTTCCCAAAATATTCCATGGCGATATTGGCATAGCATGGGGCAAAGTTAACTCCCATTGCTGTACCTTATGACTGGAGATAGAACTGGTCCAGGAAGGTAAAATAATTATGTTTAAGGCAGAATTCAGTGCCCTTGATTACAAAATGTGCTTGTCGTGAACTGATTGTAAGATCTTGATACAAAAAATATTGCAGTGCCCTGATTCCTACATCATGGGGGATTGATGTGTACAGTGAGGTGACATCCAAGGAGGCCCAGAGATAGTGGTCTTCCCATCTGTACTGGTGTAGGATTTCCAGGACATGCACTGTGTCCTTGATGAAGACCGGAAGGCTCCAGACGATTGGTTGCAGGAAGTGGTCTATGTATTGAGAAAGACCACTGAGAAAGCTATTGGTGCTGGCCACAATTGGATGCCCTGGTGGTTTGACTAAGGATATATGTACCTTGGGCAGATAGTAAAAGTAAGGGGTACTGTTAATTTCCGGTAGTAGAAATAGCCTCTCTTTCTTGTCTAGGACACCATCTTCATAGGCCTCATTTACTAGGGTTTTGAGTTGGTTTTGAAATTCCGGAAGGGGGTCCCTCCTTAATGTTATGTACATTTTGCGATCAGACAGGAGTTGATGGGCCTCCTCTAGGTAGTCTTTTTTTGTTCTAAAGCACTAGACTGCTGCCTTTATTGGCTGGTTTGACAATGATGTTGTTATTCGATTCTAACTCTCTCAAGGCTCTCTTTTCATCTTGGGTCAGATTCTTGTTATTTTTGTGGTTCATATTGCAAATGATAATAAAATCTTGATACACCGCTTGCAAAAAGGTATCAATATATTGGCCTTTGGATTCAGTTGGAAAAAAGGTGGATTTTTTTTTTAGGCTCGTGTGTTTGACCTCAGGGTCAATATACCAATCCAGTTGTGTGCTCGTGAGGCCTTCCTCCCAGAGGTCTCCTAGAATTTTAATTGCTTCCGCATCTTCATCGTCATCTGATATGTCATTGGGTTCTACTGTGCATGTCTGCTGAATTTGCCTGGTGTTGTGGGTTGGATTGAAGAAATGTCGTTTCAACGTCAACAGTCTGGTGAAGTTGTTGAGGTCTTTGAATAGGCCAAACTGGTTGGGTCCCCTTGAGGGTGCAAAACTTAAGCCCTTTCTTAAGAGGGACATTTCTGCCCCAGTTAAGCTATGAGTTGATAAGTTGAAAATTTTGATTGTGCTCTCAGCCTGGTTCAGCTATACGCTTTCCTGTCTTTTTTGTTGCTTATATTAGCTCCGTTTACCACCTCTTCTTCCTCGTTCCTTTTTTTTCTTTTACGATGCTCTTTGGAGACTAAACTAAAAAAGACTGTTTGTGTGTTAATGTATTTTCCTGAAGAGGGGGCTCTGTTTCTTCCTTAGCTTGTGTTGTTTTGCCTGCTGGGTTCTGAGAGAAGGTTTTTTTTTTTTTTTTTTTTTTTTTTTTTTTTTGCAAAATTTTATTGAAAAATTTTCCAAAATATACATCGAGAGAATAACAGTTGATAAGGCATCGATTGGTACAATTTAGTTGAATAGATACAATAGTATAAATCATGAGTAACAATGTAGCAAGAGTAGTACGGCACATCCGATGTTCCATTTAGGGTGCGTAAAAATATCAAACTCGATAGGTTCCATCCTAATTTAGTTAAGAAACCGATTGTGTTTAGAGTAACTTAAGGG
>BLSH010316227.1:586434-599128 GCA_018402905.1 Glandirana rugosa | reverse complement strand
TCTGTAAAGTCTGTGTGTCACTTTAAATATAACCGGGAATAACTGAACATCTGTTCTGCAAACGTCTGTAAAGTCTGTGTGTCACTTTACATATAGCCGGGAATAACTGAACATCTGTTCTGCAAACATCTGAAAAGTCTGTGTGTCACTTTAAATATAGCCGAGAATAACTGAACATCTGTTCTGCAAACATCTATAAAGTTTGTGTGTCACTTTAAATATAGCCGGGAATAACTGAACATCTGTTCTGCAAACATCTGGAATGTGTATGTGAAACTTTAAATATAGCCGGGAATAACTGAACATCTGTTCTGCAAACATCTGGAATGTGTGTGTTCAGTTATTCCCGGCTATATTTAAAGTGACACACAGACTTTACAGATGTTTGCAGAACAGATGTTCAGTTAGTCCCGGTTATATTTAAAGTGACACACAGACTTTACAGATGTTTGCAGAACTGATGTTCAGTTAGTCCCGGTTATATTTAAAGTGACACACAGACTTTACAGATGTTTGCAGAACAGTAGTTCAGTTAGTCCCGGTTATATTTAAAGTGACACACAGACTTTACAGATGTTTGCAGAACAGTAGTATGGTTTCTCCCGGTTTTATTTAAAGTGACACACACAGCTTCCAGATGTTTGCAGAACAGTGATATGGGTTCTCCCGGCTTATTTATACTTTTTTGAAACAGTTTGAAGATGATTTTAGAACAGTTATATGGCCTCTACCGTTAATTAATACTTTTCAGACCCAGTTTGAAGATGATCCACATTCACCTCCATTTTTGATTTTTTTTATGTTTTTATTTTTTAAAAAATATTTAAAGTTATTTCCCTGTCCCCATTTCTTTGTAGGGCACTTGTCCCACCCTTACCCCCATTTCCCTTCCTTTTGCAGACCTCTAGGACCTTCCTGGACTTTTTTACAGCAATTTTCAGAACTTTCATTAAAATTACCAGAACCCAGGACCCGAACCCGGACTTTTTTTGAAAAGTCCGGGTTCGGGTCCGGGTCCCGGACACCCCAAAGTTTGGTACGGACCCGAACTTTACAGTCCGGGTTCGCTCAACTCTATTCACCAGTACAATATTTGTACATTAAAATCATATCCCCTCTCAAGCGTCTTTTCTCCAGAGAGAATAAGTTCAGTGCTTGTAATCTTTCCCCATAACTAAGGTCTTCCAATCCCTTAATTAGCTTTGTGGCTCTTCTCTGAACCCTTTCCAATACCTGGACATCCTTTCTGAGGACCGGCGCCCAGAATTGGACGGCATACTCCAGGTGTGGCCTCACCAGAGACTTGTATAATGGGAGAATTATTGATTTATCCCTGAAGTTAATCCCTTTCTTTATGCATGCCAACACTTTGTTAGCGTTGCTTGCAGCAGCTTGGCATTGCATGCCACTGCTGAGCCTATTCTCCACCAGGACCCCTAGGTCTTTTTCCATCCTAGTTTCCCCCAGGGGCTCCCCCCCTAGTGAGTAGTTAGCGTTCAGGTTCTTGGTACCCAAATGCGTTATCTTACATTTTTCTATGTTAAAACTCATTTGCCATTTGCCTGCCCACCCCAATAATTTGTCCAGATCTTCTTGCAAAGTTTCCACATCCTGTGGAGAGTTTATTGCCCTGCTTATCTTGGTATCATCTGCAAATATTGAGATTGAGCTCTTCACCCCGTCCTCCAAATCATTTATGAATAAATTGAAAAGGATTGGTCCCAGGACAGAACCTTGGGGAACCCCACTTTCTACACCAGACCATTCTGAGTACTCCCCATTTATCACCACCCTCTGGACTCTCCCCTGCAGCCAGTTTTCAATCCAGGTACTCACCCAAACATTTATGGGGAACTGTATCAAACGCCTTCGTAAAATCCAGGTACACCACGTCCACAGGCCTTCCTTTATCTAGGTGGCAGCTCACCTCCTCATAGAAGGTTAATAGATTGGTTTGGCAAGAGCGATTCTTCATGAACCCATGTTGATTACCACTAATGATACCGTTCTCATTGCAATAATCATGTATATAATCCCTTATTATTCCCTCCAAGAGCTTGCATGTTATTGATGTTAAGCTAACTGGTCTGTAATTCCCAGGGATATATCTTGGTCCTTTTTTTTTTTTTTTGGTACCACATTGGCTTTCCTCCAGTCAGCTGGTATCATACCAGTCAGAAAACTGCTCTTAAAGATTAGGTACAAGGGTCTGGCAATAACTTGGCTAAGTTCCTTAAGGACCCTTGGGTGTAAGCCATCTGGGCCCGGTGACTTATTGGTGTTCAGTTTTTCAAGCCTATTCCTGATTTCACCCTCAGTCAGCCAAAGGGTGCTTCCTGTGAGGTGACATGAGGACCAGCATTGTAGTTCTGAATAATTGATCCCCCCATTTCCTTGGTGAATACTGAGGAGAAAAATGAGTTCAACACCTTTGCCATTTCTCCATCCTCTGTAACCAAAATACCTTCATCATTCTTTATTGGGCCAATATGATCTGACCCCCCTCTCTTACTGTTTATATACTTAAAGAATTTTTTGGGATTCTTTTTACTTTCCTCAGCTATGTGTCTTTCATATTCAATCTTAGCTGCTCTGATTGCCCCTTTGCATTCCTTATTGCGTGTTTTGTAGTACTTAAAATCTGACTGAGATCCCTTCTCCTTGTATTTTTTGAAGGCCTTCTTTTTTGCTTTTATGTGTGCCTTTATGTCTGCATTAAGCCATCCTGGTTTTTGGTTAGCTCTTTTAATTTTATTTCCTGTTGGGATACACTGGCTAATACCTTTGTTTAGTGTGTTCTTGAAACACTCCCATTTTTCCTCCGCATTCATTGTTCCTAGAATGTTATCCCAGTTAACATCTTCCAGCAAGGAGCGTAGTTTCTGGAAGTTGGCTCTTTTAAAATTCAGTGTCTTCGTATTCCCCTTGCGTTTCCTATTTGTGTAATTTATGCTAAAACGAATTGACCTGTGATCGCTGTTTCCTAGATTGCCCCTTACTTCCACGTCTGTGATCAGGTCTGTGTTGTTGGTAATCAAAAGGTCCAATTTTTCTCTTGTTGGTACATTTACCATCTGACCCATGAAATTATCCTGCAGGACATTTAGGAAATGGCGAGCCTTAGCTGAACGTGCAGTACCTTCCTCCCAGTCAATATCTGGATAATTAAAATCCCCCATTATGATAACACCCTCCCTTCCTTGCCGCTATTCCAAATTGTGATAGGAGGTCTACCTCCCCCTCCTCCTTCTGATTAGGGAGTCTATAGCATATTCCCAGTAATACTTTCCCCTTGTCTTCCCTTTGTAGCTCTACCCATAAGGCTTCAACCTTCTGGGCAAAAACATGGTGGCTGGGTACCTGCTACTGTGGTGCAACACAGGCAGGCCATAAACTAATGGAGAGGTACCTGTTTTATGAATGATCAATGTTTCAATTTATGATTTTTTGTTAATGTTGCTGTTTTATTCACTGTATAGTTGTAACTAGTACTGTTTTTCAAGAGACCAATGGAAAGGAGAACAGATAAGGTAAAAAAGTGTGCCTAGTAAGCTCAGAATATACTAAAAACCTGTAGTGCTGATAACATAAAGACAAAATACACAGTTGATAAATGTTACAATTATATTATTTTCTTCTTCTTGAAGTAACACTGTATGAATAAAAATATGTTTGTATTATTTTTTCCTTAAAGCTTTCCCTTGCAAAAAAGGGATTCATGATGTTCTGACTTTTTAAGACTTCCATTACATGAAAAGGAAAGTAAAGCTACAATAACCTTCGCCCAGAGCAAGGTCATTGTCGACTAATGAAAATGAATATAATTTAAATGAAGAATGTGTTGCAGATCTATATTTAGAATTAGTATTCACATAAAATTGTTTAACTTTAATCTAACATAAAATTATATTATATACAATTTTTGTTTAGCAAATATCAGCTTGGCATGTTTGTCAGTATTATCGACCATGTAGAATATCTAAATTTCACAAAGTGACTGTCAAAGCTTTGAGGTACATCATGCAAATCCCCACTCTCTTCCTGAAGGGGATATATGTGTTTTATTCATTTCTGCCGCAGGGAAGTGTATATGTCCTAAGGCAGTGAAGAATGGCCACTCTCTGGTGGGCTATGTGCTGCACCACTTGTCATCAATTAGAATGTCTAATGAATTCTCTTAAAAGTAATACATGAAAGGTCATTATTAATAACAAGAGGGCTGTGAGGCAATATATGCATTTACCTCTCCTGTGTTCCCATTACCAAAGTGGTTCTTTCACTATGAGAGGGCAAAAAACTATCAGGAAACATCTATTAAAATCTGTGAGTTGAAGGCAAAACTGAAGCCCCTAACTAAAAGAAATCCCTGTTTCACAGTGAAATTCCTTGCCCAACTGGATTAACATATGGGTTGGCAGCATAAAAGCATATCATCTATACATTTACCATTTTTTGGTAAATTGATAACAACCGCTTAGTACATTTGGTTGATATCTTTCAATGTGTGTATGAACTGTAGATGTTGAGAAAGGTAAAGGAATAATACTTTAGAGCTTAAAAGGCAAATATGTGAAGTCACAAACCAGCTCTCAAGTTTAGATGAGGCAAAATAAAACAGCAAAGGAGATTTTTAAACATTTGCTCATCTCTGTTCTTTAAAATCTGCCAGACAGATTTTTGACCAAACACACATGTTAAAAAAATAAATACAATAAAATAATAATAACAATAATAATTATAATAATAATTCAAACCACAATTGTTCATGGTCCACAAAAATTCAGTGAATTTTTTCTTTAGACAAGCCTTTTTTCCTTTATGTTAACCTGTGTATTTCTTATAAAGCGCTCTGAGAAGCTACCTTTAAAGGCGCTCTATAAAATAACGTTTATTATTAGTATTATTATTAACCGGTTCTCAACTGGCTCATGCACATTTACTGCGGCAGGTTGGCATCCATGTACGAATTGCCGTATATTTACGGCGGTTCACGCAGCTGCAGTGGCGGGAACGCACCAGCGCGCTCTCGTGCCCGCCGCATGCTGCATGAGTGTGCCCGTGGGTCGCACCGCGATTGCCTAATACAGAGGCAGACCAGGGATCTGCCAATGTAAACACTGCGGTTTCCAGTTCTGTCAGGGGACATGACAGTGCTCTGATGTTCCCTGTATTCAGGAACAGTTAGATCTGTCATGCCCCTGCCAGTCCATCCCCGACACAGTTAGAACACGCTGAGGGAACACATTTAACCCCTTGATCGCCCTCTACAGTTTAACCTCTTCCCTGCCAGTAACATTTATACAGTAATCAGTGGCTATTTTTAGCTCTGATCGCTATATAAATGTCATTGGTCCCAAAAAAGTGTCAACAGTGTCCAATCTGTCCGCCGCAATATCACTCTCCTGATAAAAAATTGCAGATCGCTGCCATTACCAGTAAAAAAAAAAAAAAATGCCATAAATCTATTCCCATAGTTTGTAGATGCGCTAACTTTTGCACAAACCAATCAAGAAACGCTTATTGCGATTTTGTTTACCAAAAATATGTAGAAGAATACATATTGGCCTACACTGGTGAATATTATGTAATGAAGACAGTGGGAGGTGGCGCTGCCACTTTTTAAGTGAGAAATTATATGTGAAAAAATAAACCATTTAGCAGGCTGCTGCCCCTACAGAAAAAATGGGCCTAAGCCCAAAACAAAGATCGGTTGAAGCAGTAGGTATGGCGCTGCCTAAGTGGTATAAATTATTATGCTAGCTATGCCAGCAAATTGCATGTGAATCTGTGCAATGAGGTATCCAGAAAACCAAAACATATATATATATATATATCAGTGCTGTGCTGGAATAAATGACATGCATCAGAAAAACTGACCATATAAGTTAGAATTAAATTAAAATTGAAAAGTGCAAATTAGTGTAAAAGAGCATGCATGTTCCCCGAACATGCCTATATAGATAGAATCAGAATATAAACCATTTAGTGGTATTTAATATGCAGAAATAGTCCATCTGAGAACCCATGATGTGGAGGGGTGGTAGGGGGAGACAGACAGTGATTGTGCTCCCCTCCTGTCCACATCCCTATCTCACCTCTTTCTCCAAGCAGTCCACTCACGGTTTAGCTCAGTCCCGACTTTCCTTATTTGATGGCTCTCCTAAGTCCCCCGCTCATTGGCATGTGAAATGCCTCTTGCGGTGTGTAGGTTTCTACAGCCCCCGTACGGGGTCCCGACCACCAATGCAGAGGCGGAGCCTACCAGCGTCACACGCACTTCCGGCATCTGAGTGGAACGCATGGAAGACGAGTCTGACTTTATTCTCCCACACAGTAAGTGAATGATACTTGGTGTTTTTTGGATTTGAGTCACAATCTGACACTGTGTTTACCTATTTGATTGCGAGCATTGGCGGTCGGGACCCCGTACGGGGGCTGTAGAAACCTACACACCGCAAGAGGCATTTCACATCCCAATGAGCGGGGGACTTAGGAGAGCCATCAAATAAGGAAAGTCGGGACTGAGCTAAACCGTGAGTGGACTGCTTGGAGAGAGAGGTGAGATAGGGGTGTGGACAGGAGGGGAGCATAATCACTGTCTGTCTCCCCCTACCACCCCTCCACATCACGGGTTCTCAGATGGACTATTTCTGCATATTAAATACCACTGAATGGTTTATATTCTGATTCTATCTATATAGGCATGTTCAGGAAACATGCATGCTCGTTTGCACTAATTTGCACTTTTCAATTTTATTTTAATTCTAACTTATATGGTCAGTTTTTCTGATGCATGTCATTTATTCCAGCACAGCACTGATATATATATATATTTTTTGGTTTTCTGGATACCTCATTGCACAGATTCACATGCAATTTGCTGGCATAGCTAGCATAATAATTTATACCACTTAGGTAGTGCCATGCCTACTGCTTTAACCGATCTAAACTGGTGAATACATTATTTTTTTATTTTTTTATTTTTTGGATACTTATTATAGCAAAAAGTAAAATAATTTTTTTTTTTCAAAATTGTTGCTCTGTTTGTTTATAGCACAAAAAATAAAAACTGCAGAGGTGATCAAATACCACCAAAAGAAAGCTCTATTTGTGGGAAAAAGGACGTCAATTTTGTTTGGGTACAGCATTGCATGACCGCCCAATTGGTCGGGAAGGTGGTGAATTCTTCCGGGGCTGAAGTGGTTAATTAGTCTTTTCTCAAGTGTTACTGCTGAGTCTTCTGTGAGAAGAGATAGAGGGTTGAGGAGCTGCTGCAAATGGGCAAAGCACTGGATCAAGATTGGGCTCAGGTAATTGTTTAAGAGGGGGCTAGGAGGAGCAGCTTTTGAAAGTTTTTTTTTTTTTTCCCGTTAATGCAGAGAATGCATTAAGGTAAAAAAAAAACATTTAAAGCTCCAGATGGAAACAAGTGTAAAGCATTGAGTAAGCACCATTCATGTTCCACCATTAGAGATCTCATAACTAGCTCATAAGAGACCAGCTATAACCAGTTGCCGACCGGCCACCATTAATGGACGGTGGCAACATGGCTCTCCTGCGCGAATCGCCGTCACCTGACGGCGGGCGTGGAATCATGTATTGTGGGCACGCACTCAATGGCTAGCAGGGGAGCCAATCAGCGGATGGAGCGGACCCGCAATCGTTCTCCCGCAGTGTCAGAACAGGGATCCATAAATGTAAACAAGAGAATCCCCATTTTGACAGGGGAGAGGAGAGTGATCGTATGTTCCCAGTATATGGGAGCAGCGATCTCTCTCCTCCCCCAGTCACCCCAGCCCCCACACAGTTAGAACACACTGACAGAGAACACAGTTAACCCATTGATCGCCCCTAGTGTTAACCCTTTCCCTGCCAGGGACATTTATACAGTAATCAGTGGCTATTTATGGCACTGACCGCTGTATAAAAGACAGTGGTCCCAGTAAAGTGTCAAAAGTGTCCGATCTGTCCACCACAATATCGCAGTCCCGCTGAAAATTGCAGATTGCCACCATTACTAGTAAAAAATAAATAGATAAATAAAAATGCCATGAATCAATTCTCATAGTTTGTAGACGCTATAACTTTTGTGCAAATCAATCAATATTTGCCTATTGTGATTTTTATTTTGTACCAAAAATAGAAGAATATATATCGGCCTAAACTGATGAATGCATTTTTTTTTATATTTGGGATATGTATTATAGCAAAAAGTAAAAAATATTGTTTTTTTTTTCAAAATTGTCACTCTTTTTTGTTTATAGCACAACAAATAAAAATCACAGAAGTGATCAAATACCACCAAAAGAAAGCTCTATTTGTGGGGAAAAAAGGTCTCAATTTTGTTTGGGTGCAACGTCGCACGACCGCACGATTGTCAGTTTGACACAGCGACACAGTGCCGTATCACAAAAAGTGCTCTGGTCAGGAAGCGGGTAAATCCTTCTGGGACTGAAGTGGTTAATGTAACAACATATTCTTATATAGGTATGACTAAACCTGGAAAATGCTTCCAAACTGTATAACAGAAATCCTCACATGAAATACATAAGCAGATGCAATATCTATAAGAGCACAATTACTGTTCTGACTATTTGATATTAATAAGACAGTTGACAATGTTGCCCATAGTCAAGTAGACTCTAGGAAGGTTGGAAGTACCGTATTTTTCGCACCATAAGACACACTTTTTTTCCCCCAAAAAGTGGGGGAAAGTCTCCCTGCGTCTTATGGTGCGAATGCTGCAAAACCCTCCCCCCCCTCGTCGCCGCCGGGAGCTCGCATTACACTGCGGGCTCCCGGACACCATAGAGCACTGCTCTGATCTCACACATTGAGAAGACAGAGCAGCCGCAGTACTTCATTTGGCCACTGGGGCTTCATTCGGCCCCAGTGGCCAAATGAAGTACTGTGGCGGATGGAGCTGCTTTTCTGAATGGGATCTGGCTGCAGAGTGGAGCTCCACTATGTGCAGGGTGATGACATCATCACAGCGCAGTGGTGGCGGGAGATATGAATCTCCCTCTCAGCTCTGTCAGGCTGCATTTCATGGACACAGGTATGTGGTGTATTTCATGGATCTGTATTGTGCTGTATTTCATGGATCTGGTATATGCTGTATTTCATGGATCTGGTATATGCTGTATTTCATGGATCTGGTATATGGCTGTATTTCATGGATCTGGTATATGCTGTATTTCATGGACCTGGTATATGGCTGTATTTCATGGATCTGGTATATGGCTGTATTTCATGGATCTGGTATATGGCTGTATTTCATGGATCTGGTATATGCTGTATTTCATGGATCTGTATTGTGCTGTATTTCATGGACCTGGTATATGGCTGTATTTCATGGATCTGGTATATGCTGTATTTCATGGATCTGGTATATGGCTGCACTGGTAAATATTTTAGTACACCATTTGGTTCAGAATATTTTTTTTTCTTGTTTTCCTCCTCTAAAACCTAGGTGTGTCTTATGGTCAGGTGTGTCTTATGGTGCGAAAAATACGGTAAATTAGTTATGTTTAAGATATGGCTCTAAATATCAATGGCAATTTCCATTAGGCTTTGGAAATACTATATGAACACAGTTTTCTTTCTAAATCCAATGAAAAAGAGGGGTTACATACAGCTGGTTTAAATAAGCAGCCTTATATTACATAGTATTTAACTTGAATATTGACATTTTGTTTGCTCTCCTACATTATGAGATATTTTATTATCTTTTTCTCATTAAGCATTTTAATATTAATTAACATACCTATTTTATCATAAGATGTGAAAATAGGAATCTGTATCCCAGAAGCTTCAGAAAAACACATAGAGCACTGTTTTGCACAGTCATTTATATGCATTAAATAATGAGTTGAAAAAAGAACTGAATTATAATTGGTCCCCAAATTATCATTTCATCATTAGGTTATAAAACACTGGAATCTGAAGACTCCGCATCTATTTCTCTTTGTTTTCTACTTTCAAAGAATGTTTGAGTTGCTAAAATGAAAAGCAGGATCACTAACAGATTGTCTCAATATTGCTTTTTTAAGCTTTTGCATACATAAGGATGTTTTAGCTTCAACACTTACAACAATTGCTGTTTGAATTAGCTACTAATGAGAAGCTCTTAACATATTCTTTTGGTTTAATAGATGTGGAGGAGAAAAAGACAACGCAGAACAGATTGATTTTTGTTTATTGTCACTTGAAGTTTTACATTGAATATATAATGCATCGGCATTTGCATAAATGGCCTTGGATTTGAAAATACAGAAAATGTAGGTTATGTATTAGCAAGGTTCATATCAGGTCTTTCACCACCTCACTTAAACCAGATATTAAGTCAGAAATGACTTTAGGGCCACTGTTTATCTAAGTAGTTACCAAATTTAAATATATTGTATACCCCCAAAACACATTTTTACTTACCGGTAAGCCTATACTAAGACTTACCTGTAGGTAAAATTAATATTCCACTTGCATGCAGCCGCTGATGCCATATGTGATGTATCGCATAGCACCGGACCTTGCCGGAAGGTCTGCCGGAAAGCCAGGCTCCCGCGCGCATGTGCTGGAGTGACGTCTCGCGGCTCTGGCCACTCAGAGCCCCGAACCCGGAAGGATCCCCTGAGGGAAGATGCCCGCTCCCTCTGTGGGGACCGGGCAGCCCTGTGGAAGCTTCGTTCTGAGGTAAGTATATCATAATGAGCTAGTATGCAATGCATACTAGCTCATTATGCCTTTGCCTTACAGTTTTTTTTTTCTTGACTATACAACCACTTTAAGCTAGACCCGACCCTGCAAATAACAATTTCCACATCTTTACCACAGCAAAGTGTGAGGTAGAGGTACTAATTACTTGACTCTACCTGAGCATTTAACTCATGTCTGCCTCAGGCAGAACCACAACGGAGATGTACAGCAGCAGTTAAAACAGCAGCCTGCTAATGTCCACAGGGCCCCACCTCAGGAGAAAGGTATATTTTAACAGAGTCTAAGAGTTTTTTTTTTTTTTTTAATGGCTGAAGAATAGAGAAGCTGTAAACATGAATTCATTTTTACTTAACCACTTGACCACTGGGCACTTAAACCCCCTTAACAACCAGACCAATTTTCAGCTTTCAGCGCTCTCACACTTTGAATGACAATTACTCAGTCATGCAACACTGCACCCATATGAAATTTGCGTCCTTTTTTTCACACAAATAGAGCTTTCTTTTGGTGGTATTTAATCATCGCTGGGTTTTTTATTTTTTGCGCTATAATTAAAAAAAGACCGAAAATTTTGTAAAAAAATTAATTTTTCTTTTTTTTCTGTTATAAAATTTTGCAAATTAGTAATTTTTCTTCATAAATTTTGGGCAAAATTTATACTGCTGCCTATCTTTGGTAAAAAAAAAACAAATTAGTGTATATTATTTGGTCTTTGTGAAAGTTATAGAGTCTACAAGCTATGGTGCAAATCACTGAAAATTGATCACACTTGATTTACTGACGGCCGATCTCATTTCCTGAGACCCTAACAAGCCAGGAAAGTACAAATACCCCCAAATGACCCCTTCTTGGAAAGTAGACATTCCAAGGTATTTAGTAAGAGGTGTAGTGAATTTTTTGAAGTTGTAATTTTTTCCCACAATTCTTTGCAAAATGAATTTTTTATTTATTTATTTTTTCCCCCAAAATTGTCATATGTTAACAGGTTATTTCTCACACCCAGCACATGCATACCACAAATTACACCCCAAAATACATTCTACTACTCCTCCCGAGTAAGGCGATACCACATGTGTGACACTTTTACACAGCCTGGCCACATACAGAGACCCAACATGCAGGGAGCAACGTCAGGCGTTCTAGGAGCACAAATTACACATATAATTTCTTGACTACCTCTTGCACTTTTGAAGGTCCTGGAGCACCAGGCCAATGGAAACGCCCAAAAAATGACCCCATTTTGGAAAGCAAACACCCCAACGTATATTCTAGGAGGCATTATGAGTCTTTTGATCATGTCATTTTTTCCACAAGTTTTTGGAAAATGTGGAAAGAAAATGAAAACGCATTTTTTTTTACACAAAGTTGTAAATTTATACAATATTTCTAACACACAGCATGTACACCGCAAAAATGACACCCTAAAATATATTCTGCTACTTCTCCTGAGTATGGCGATACCACATGTGTGACACTTTTACACAGCGTGACCACATACAGAGGCCCAACATGCAGGGAGCACCGTCAGGTATTCTAGCGGCATACATTTAGAATCTAATTTGACCATCTTTTACACTATTGTGAGGCACTGTGGTGGCATATATAGGCACTGTAGTGGCACATATGGGCAGGGTATTGGCATGGATGAGCAGTAGAATGGCACGGATGGGCACTGTAGTGGCACAGGTGGGCACTGTAGTGGCATGGATGGGCAGTGTAGTGGCATGGATGGGCACTGTAGTGGAATGGATGTGTCACGGATGAGAACTGATGTGGTATGGATGAGCATGAATGAGGCACAAATGAGCCATGGATGGGGATGGATGAGCCGGAGATGGGTGGGTGAGCACGGATGGATGGATGGGTGAGCACGGATGGATGGCTGGGTGAGCATGGATGGATGGATGGGTGAGCATGGATGGATGGATGGGTGAGCACGGCTGGGAGTGGGTAGGTAGGTAGGTACGAGTGGGTGGGT
>BLSH010316227.1:570939-586322 GCA_018402905.1 Glandirana rugosa | reverse complement strand
GATGGGTGAGCATGGATGGGTGAGCATGGATGGATGGGTGAGCATGAATGGATGGATGGATGGATGGGGAGCACGGATGGATGGATGGTTGAGCACGGCTGGGTAGGTGAGCATGGATGGATGGGTGAGCACGGCTGGGTGGATGAGCATGCATGGCTGGATGGGTGAGCATGGATGGATGGATGGGTGAGCATGGATGGATGGTTGAGCATGGATGGATGGATGGATGGGTGGTTGGGTGAGGATGGATTGGGTGAGGATGGGTGGGGGTGGATGGCTGGGTGGGTGGTAGATGATGGCTGGGTGGGTGGCTGATGATGGCTGGGGGGTGGTGGGTGGGTGGTAAATGGATGATGGGGGGTGTATTGTGTCACTAGGAAGCGCTGTGGGCATTACACATCGCCCACAGCGCTGCAGCACGTCCTCTCCCCCCCTCTCTCCTCTCACAATGCACCGATCGGTGCAGAGAGGAGAGAAAAGCCGGCGCTTCCGCCGGCTTGTTTACATGTGATCATGCCGTCATTTGACGGCGCGATCATGTGGTAAAAGGCCGCTCACAGCGGCCATTCACCACGATCCGTGATCAGTCGGGTCCCCCAGACCCGACGGTCATGGATGTTCCGTGTGCGCGCCCCAGGGGGCGCGCGGGAAGCGCGATTCTGGGAGGACGTCAATAGACGTCCTCCCAGAATTAAGCAACTGCTCTGCAGACGTCATTTGTCTATAGGGCGGTTGTTAAATGGTTAAAGTGGTATTACATCCCAATCCAAAAATGTATTACATTGCAGCTTACCAATTATTAGATACGATGGCTGCATTAATTTTTTTTCTTTTTTTCCCTTTTTTCCCTATACTTACCTGCTCCGTGCCATGGTTTTGCACAGAGCAGGTCCGTTCTTCTTCTGGGGTGCCCCACCGGCGCTTCATGCCCCTCCTCTTCATCGTGTGCCTCTTACCTGGTGATCAAGCCAGTAAGTCTGTTATTTTTCATTTTCAATCAAATTTATTGATATTTTACAGGACAAGAAACAAACAGCATAAAAGAACATAAAATACTATAAAAGCACATTGCATCAGAATTTAGAACAAAAATAAAGTAATAAATAATGTAGTGATATATACTTACAATTTCATTTATATATTAAATTGTCAAAAATATATCATAAATAAATTCAGAGAAATACAGGCAGATACTTATCCATCATGCCATACCACAAGGGAGGCATGTGATTGGCCCCAAATGTATTCTGCAGCACTAAAATGACCCCAACATACAGTCAATGTCTTTAACCACTTCCAGCCTATAGGATGTCATATAACATTCCGGACTTTGAGAGGAGATACCAGGATGATGCCTGCAGGTATAGGCATCATCCTGATATCTTATTGTTTGCTAATTAGCTGTTGGACTGCTTTTACCACTGCTCTCCGGTGCCTTTACAGATCCTCCCATCCCACTAGAATATAAACAAAGCCATTTTTGGCTTGGGTAAGCATCTGATCACACCGATGTTGGTGTTATCAGATGCTTTTAAAGAGGTTGTAAACCCTTGTTTTTTTAAAAAAAATAGAAATAACAAACATGCCTATACTTACCTGCTCTGTGCAATGGTTTTGCACAGAGCAGCTCCAATCTTCTTCTGGGGTGCCCCACCGGTGCTCCATGCGCCTCCTCTTCATTGTATGCCCCCACAGGAAGCCGCTTTCCATGGAGGCACCTGTGCGAGCTCACTCCTGTGTCCTGCTGCTGCACCCATTGACATAGACAGTGGGACTGGGCCCTGCCCCCCGCTCCTGGATTTAATTGACAGCAGCGGGAGCCAATGGCTATCAATCTGTCCGATGAGGAGCCGCTGTGCTCGTGCACATCACTGGATCGGATCGGGCTCAGGTAAGAAGGGGGAGTCTGGAGGGCAGCTGCAGCACAGGTTTTTTATCCTATGCATAGAATGCATTAAGGTGAAAAACCTGGAGGCTTTACAGCCACTTTAAGGGCAGAGGAGAGATCTCTCAGTAGAATGTGCCTATCATTGCTTATTGCTATTGCATGTTTTGGCAGCAATAAAAGTGATAACAAAATTAAACATGATGGTATAAAAAAAAAAGAAAATAAATCATAAATTTAAAAAAATGTAAGCTCCCTAGTCCCCCTGTGCTCATGTGCAAAGGCAAATGCATACGTAGGTCACATACGCATACGTAAACGGTGTTTGCACCACACATATGAGGTATCGGCGCAAACATTATAGCGAAAGCATTAATTCTAGCACCAGGCCTCCCATGTAACTCTAAACTGGCAACATGTAAAGCCTTTTAAATCGTCACCTATGGAGATTTATAGGTACTCTAGTTTGGCACCATTCTACAGGCGTACCCAATTTTAAAACATAATATGTTAGGTATCTATTTGCTCTGCATAACTTCATCCTTTATATTATATAAAAAAATGGGTATTGTGCTTGTGTGCTTTAAAATTCATTGAATTGAATGTTTTCCAAAAAATGTTCATTTGAAAAACCACTGAGCAAATACTGTGTGACATGAAAAAATTGCAAACCCACCATTTTATTCTTTAGTGCCTCAGCTAAAAAAAATATATATACATAAATATATATATATAGTATAATCTCTTGGGGTTCCAAGTAATTTTCTAACAAAAAAGATGATTTTTATATGTATGAGAGAAATGTCATAATTGACCTGGTAGGGAAGTACTTAAAGTGGATGTAAACCCTAACATATACCCAGTGAAGTGAACAGCCGCAGATGATACACGGGGATGAAACAAATCTCCCTATGTAAGTTTTACATGTATAGCTGCTGTGTTCACATTTATAAATACTGTTTAGAAAGTGCACATTCTTTTAGAATTTTCTCTTTCTGTTTCCCTTCTAGGAGGGGATTATTGCTGGACACTGTGAGACACTGTGAGACAGCTGATTGGAGGAAAGGAACACACCCCCTCCAAACACATGCAGAGCTTTCCTGTGTATAGTTTAGCATTTAGCAGCCTGCTAATCTATTTATAGCAACCTCCTCTGACACACACTTCTATCTCGGGTCTTGGAGAGTTTGTCAAAAGTTATCAGGCTGATAAAAGAGGAACGGTGCAGGACAGAGTTACGAGACACAATGCTTTGAAGAGAGATAAGAAAACTCTGCAGATAGATGTGCCCAACTCAAATTTCTTGATTCTCGTTTACATCCACTTTAACTATCTTTAGCATAAGGAAGAACTTAAAAGGAGTCCTAAAAGTGATGATCTCAACAGCATCGAGTCTGCTTGGGACTGAAGAAAGGGAAGGATTCGAGGCAGCCTACATCCACAGAAGATCTGTGGTTAGTTATCTAAGATGTTTGGTACAACCTACCTGCCGAGTTCCTTCAAAAACTGTGTGCATGTGTACCTAGAAGAATTGATTTTGTTTTAGAGGCAAAGGGTGGTCACGCCAAATGTTGATTTGACTTACATTTTTCTTCTGCTCGCTCAATTTGCATTTTGTAAATTGATAAAAATAATCAATTAAAATATATATTTGTAAGGGAGGTTATTGGTCATGTGAAATTGGCATCAGAGAGTAAAGATCCTTGCTGCCAAATTTTGCAGTATTGCACTAGTGAAAAACTGCTGGAGTAGATTCAGGTAGTACATCAGGGTCGGATCTAGCCTGTCTAATTGTGGGGGTGCAGTAAAAAATGTCAGAAGAACAGAGATTGGGAGGTCAGCAGGGCAGTATAGAGGGAGTTAGTAGAGCAGAAGATGAGTCCCCCCTCTACATCAGAGTCCTCCTCCGTACATCAGGATCCCTAGAGTCACCCCCCAACATCAGGGTCCTTAAAGTCCCCCTTACATCAGGGTCCCAGAGGTTCCTTAGTCTTGCAGGATAGTGGAGGCAGGAGGGGGCTGTTGTCTTTAGGGGGACACAACTGAAATCTCAGGGGACATAGCTAGGGTTGTCACCTCATCCCTTTAAATCTGAACACATATTAATTACACAGGTTCTGTGGTTGAATAAAGTGGTAATTAAACTCATTTGGTGCTCTACCTGCATTAAATTAGCCTCAGAACCTGTGTAATAAATATATTTTTTGGATTAAAGGGATGATGTGGCAACCCTAAGCATACCCCACCCCAGCACCCCCCCCCCCCAGATCTGATCATGTAGTACATACCTTTGTTTATCAGGGCAGATTTTCATTTGGAGAAATACAGCCTTTGGTTCAGTTTTAATAATGAGCACTACAGGTCTCTAAGAGTATCATCAAAGAAGACTCGGCCAGTATAATTAATAAACAGCTTTATTGAAATACAAAAATTACCTATGTAAAAATTAAGACTACACCTTCAACATGATAAGGAATTAAAATGACAACTTTGTCACAGTGGACAGACAGCAGCTGTCGACCCTCATACACACATGCATCTGAATTTCACCCGAGCCAGAGCATAATTCATTAAGGCACTATTATAGCAAGCCCCAGTAATGGGGATTAGTCCAGAACTAACTATGGTAGTCCTATATCTATAGGGCAGTGATGGCAACCTTGGCACCATAGATGTTTTGGAACTATATTTCCCATGATGCTCATGTATTCTGCAGTGTAGTTGAGCATCATGAGAGATGTAGTTCATAAACATCTGGGGTGTCAAGGTTCTCCATCACTGCTATAGGGTATCGGTCTGGAGCCCCAGAGAAGTAAGCAACCAAACATAGTCTGGATTAGACCGGGTATGGAATTAATAAATTAGCCCACTGTGACAGAAGCTGTCTGTTGCTTGTATGTGTGAAACTATTAATCCACGAATAAGGAGCAGAGATGAATCCTAAGACCAGTAGTTTGGCTAGATGGGGTTGGCCTGTAAGTGGATGCAAGCAGGTGAGATATACGTGCAGTGAGGGTATTAGGAGACAAGCTGCATATGGGTGAGTGAATGTCCTATGGATGGCTATAGGAAATTTTGGTTAGCAATTTTGGTCACCACTCTCCATCTGCACAGATGTAATGCAGTCAGTCAAGGAAAAGTCAGTCTTCCATGCACCCCTCATTTCTGTTAGTTCAGGTTTGTTCTGAATTAGCTGCACCTACTACATCTGATGGCCATAATGTTTTAACTCCCTCCTTCAATATGCCTCAAGTTGAGTCTTTGTTATGGTTGCTGGAAGATGACATAGCTTACTTCTTTGCGCACTACTACTGCTTGTTTACAGCAGGTGCTGTTAGATTGCATTACTGTTGTGCACTCTTTAGTTAAGCAAGGGAAATGCAAACTGAACTTTATTCAGCACCTATTCCAAGCCTGGTCAGAGATATTATCCCCAGTTTCAGTTGCTTCACACCAATTCAGATCTGCCTCTAAACACCAAAAATTCCCTCCTTTAGTTACCCTTGGAAAATACAGCTGCTACAAAGTGTTTTTTACCTCCTATATGCCAGTACTTCGGTTTTATTAACTGCAACCCTCCTGCATTTAACCCATTAATGGATCCCCTACAGTTCTGTTATCCATGGCCAGGGCTGCTGATAGAAATTGCAGGGCCCCGTATAGACTATTTCACAGCCCCCCCCCCCCCCAAGAAAGTATTAAAGCTATATTTCGCTAAAAATACAATAAAACTATTAGCAGACACAAATACAACATAACTCACAGAATTCCCGATAAATCTAAAAGATAAAACTGAGTTAATAAATAAAAATAAAGATGAGATGAAAAAAATATATAGAGCTCCGGGATCCGAGGGACAGAGGGAGAGAAAAAAAGTTAGGCTCCATGCACACTGGGCTTAAGAACTCCAGTTCACTTAGCAGAAAAAAACGCTCATATAGAACAAGTTTTGTACAAAGTTTAGACGAGTTTAGGAGAACCAGAAGGTTTTTTTTTTCTGTCTCTTTAACGTTGAGCTGTAATCGTCCTAATGTGTATGGACACATAGGATAACATTGAGCTGCTTCTACAGGCAAAACACAAAACTCCTGTAGAAGCAGTGATTTTTTTTAACCAGTGTGCAGGGAGTTAGAGATAACAGTTAAAGTAAGTTAGAGATAACAAACTCCGGTGCTGAGAGGAGGGGGCCCACACAGGGAGGGGGGATTAGTGAGGGACGACTGTCTCTTTCTTATCAGATAAAAGCTTGTAGCAAGGGAGAGTGAAGGAAAAGAGACACAATTGTCATCTGTTACTAATCCCCCGTGTGTGGGCCCTCCTGTGTGCTCTGGGCCCCCCACACCGGGGCTGGCTGTACCCCCCTATCAGCAGCCTTGTCCATTGCAACCTCTCCGATATCTTCCTCTGCTTCTGCTACCCTCCCACCATCGCCACCATGATGATCTGCTGCCAAGCTGGATTTTGCTGGTTCACTGGCCACTGCCTAGCCAGACTTTTACTGATACCAGTAGATTCCCTACTTGCTGCCCAGCTGGACATGTGGTTACCTGTTTGGCTTAAGATCCCTAATGTTGCCTGTCCCAAATTCTTTTTGCATCCATTCTCTCCTGTTGCGCCAAGGCACCCAATCTGAGTGTGAGAGCTGTGCCCATTAGGCCCAGTAGTAGAGGTCTTCTAGGGAAGGGCAAAGCTCCATTTGAACCTTGTCCTGACCTAGGCATTTATCTCTGTGATCCCAGGTCCATTAGGATGCCCAGGTTAGGTAATCTATGCCTTTGGCGGACCTGAGTGGTAGTTAAAATGAGGAGTGGTCTCTAGCAACCTAGATGGGGAAGGTCCAGTTGTAATGGCATCAAGGTACCTGTACGGAACAAGGACTCTGGTGTTAAGCCTTCGGTTTGCCCTGAGAATACCTGTGTTGAAATGTATGCTGAATTAAGGAACTGTAAGCTCCTAGTGTTGTGACTCCTCAGGGATCTAACCAGCGGGGAACCCAGCCAATGTTTGGTCCAGTTGGCTGCTCCTTAAGGGGGGGGGGGACTGTCAGGGCCTGAATCATCTGCTAGTGGCACTGTGCTTACCAGAGTGGAAGGTTGTAGTTCTGGTGTCCACCAGTGGGTGTCTTGCAACAGCCAGCAGATCCCAGTAATCAGTTTCCATCTGATGCTGGCTACTGGGATGGTATTTAGTTCCACCTTTACATTTTCCCCTCGCTCTAGTGTTTTGCTTTGCTGCCAGATACTGCTCTCCGTTTATCATGTTCCTGCTCTTAAGCATGCTCTTTGCCTTGTTCCTAATTCCCCTTCCTTTATCTTCTCTGCACCTCTAGTTTTACCCTGCTTTTTTGTGTTTCCCATTTGTATATATTGTATAAAGTCAGTTCTCTAGTTAGGCTTTCTGTTATTTTGTTAGGTTGTTTATTTAGATGTTTTATCACCAGATTTTTGGTTAACATATCTTTATGTTTGCTGTTTGCTGGTGTTTGGATAGATTTTGGTTTCACTGTATATAAATCCGAAGTCTCTATACATTAACACAACATACACTAATTACACTTTATTATTCTCACTTATTTTAAAAAAGCAAAAATTAGTCCATACAGTGGTATTACAGTTCTGTGATATTTCCTTCTTAGTGATAGACTGTGCCCAAAACTCCAGTGCTGCACACCCACTGTGACAAGTTACACGTGCGCACCTTCAGCATTTGACCCACAAAGTACAGGTCACAAAACACTTGGGTAAATATGCAGGGGGGGTATCCCATTGCCTGGTGTCCCTCTTTCTTCACCCGGCACTCTTGCATATAAATAGTTTTGTATCTCTTTAAGAGACCTGGGTCCTGCACTTCATTCAACACATCTCCCAATTGATATGTTACCAGATAAGAGATAATGCAATTAGAACTACCAAAGTGTAGTAGATTTAAAGCCACCACTATTTATTTATAAAATGCACTCATAGCATTAAAAAATTGTATTGTACATATCACAGAGGGTCACAGTATTACAGGACCAGCTTGCACATCACACGTCTGGTATACGCTAATGACATTACCCAGCTCCGTCCTACACATTACGTCACAACTCATGTGATTTCATCAGGAAATAATTTACACTACAAGGCTTATTTTTATTGCATGTTCCATCAAAAATGGTGCCTGTAACACGTGATTCAATGCTGTGTATGCACAGAGCACAGGGCTTAGGTTATGCACACACAGATAGTAGGGTTTGAGAGTTTCAGTGTTGCAGCATTTTGCATTGGATATTGCATAGGCACTGGAGTAATTAGAGAGGGACTGGTGATTCTAAGGAGTGACCGCTTAAGATAAATAAATAGAAGGGAAAGATACTACACTGTTACCATCACCAAGATGCAGGACATGGGGCAGCATCACCAGCTACAGTTTTGTGCCATGGCCTGCATCCTTGCCAGCCACCGATGAAGGGGATGTATCATTCCTGCTCATGCTTGTGGAATTACTTGTCTGTGATCATGAGGACTCTGACATTGACAGCGGGGTCCAGCTGCTGGAGGGCAGGTTTGGTCCTTTAGGCAAAAAACAGTGTCCATAAATCTGCCTCTGTGGTGTAGCACAAGCTATAAACTGGTGGGGGAGGTGGTGGGACACCTATGCTGTTGAACTTACAGATCATGGAGGAACAATCACACTTTGGCCTTTTCATCTTGATGGTAAACAATCATGTACCGAGAATGAGTGCAGGGCTTTTGCTGCTGACTTCTTTCATTGAGGTCCTGCTCCCACCCACTTATTTGTTCCATAGTCATGTGTTTCATCAAGCATGCAGTATCCAAATGGCTATTAAAGTGATACTAAAGTCTCATTTTTATTTGCCTAAAAATAATAAACATGTTTTTTTTTTTTTTGACAATAGAGATTTTATTGAGAAATGCAAGATTAATCACATTAGAGTAACTATACAGGCATATATCAATTGTAGAACAAACACAATCATAATCATGTCAGAAAGGGTATTCTTGCCCATCTAGTTCGCTCCACATAGGGTATGCGACCCAAGGGTCAGTAAACAAATTTTTACATGTTTTAGATATATAAAGAAGAGGAAAAGTAAGAGAGAGGAAAAGCATGGTATCTAGAGTCAATAACATAAAGGAAGCATGGAAACATCTTATCAAAAGGCCCATACAGTATGTTATTGTGGTGAAGGCAGTCCGGCTCCGTATCATCAAAAGGCAAGGCATATTACTCCAAACGTTGTCAGCCTAATGGGGAGACACACATTAAGAATCCTAAACCTGTAGATGCAGAGTCATATAAGTCATCTAAGTCAATAAGTATTAAGTAGTGAGCAATAAGTAAATGAGGTGAGAACTCACCCAGTGTCGAACTGTTTAAAAATGTCTGAATATTTAAAGACCAGCCACGGGGTCCATAATTTGCGTAATTTTTCTGAATGTTCTCTGGCCATAGCCACAATCTCTTCCATGTTATAAATGTCTTCTACTGAGCGTAACCATTCTGTCACAGAAGGGGCCTGTGTGGATTTCCAATGTCTTGGGATCAAATTTTTTGCTGCGTTAAGCAAATGCCTAGTTAACGATTTTTTATAGAATTTCACAGAGCTATCAGCTATGTGCAGGATGCAGCAGGCAGGGGTCAAGGAAATTTTTGTATCTGTGATAAGTTTAATTAGGGCACAATTTGAATTCCAAAAGGGGGTCAGTTGGGGGCAGTCCCACCAAATATGGAATAGAGAGCCTTTCGCTTCCCCGCATCTCCAACAGAGATCCGAGGAGGCCGGATATCACTTTTTAAGTTTGTCAGGAGTGGCATTCCAGTGTGTTAACAGTTTATACGAGGTTTCCTGAACCCTTGTACCTAAGGAGCATTTGTGTGTGAATATTAAAGCTTGTTTCCACTGTTCGTCTGTGAAGGAGGTTTGGAGTGCATCTTCCCATTGTGAGCGGTCCCGCTTTGTTCCTCCATCCCCATGTTGATGGAGCCAAGAGCGATGTAGTCTTGGTGGGTTCTCCCGTCAAGCAAATTTGTTCAAAAGGGGTCATAGGTCTTAGTGTCCTGTTCTTAACTGAAAAGGAGTGAACATAGCTATGTAGTTGGCGATATACCCAGAAGGAGAGAGAATTTTGTGGTAACAAGGTTTGTTGTAGGGAGTCAAAGGGTTTCAGTTTATTGTTCATCAGGCAATGTGTCAGCAAAAAGGATGAGCCCTGATCCGTGGGGGAGGTGAATGGGAGAGGCATACCAGGGGATTATGAGTGATAGGAGTAAGGGGGCCAGGGGTTGCAGACAATCCGTGTGACTCAGACGCCGTGTGGAATATGTTAAGGGTTTCCCCTATCAGTGGTTGTTGTTGAATGTAGGAGGGTATTTATGCTTGAGGAATCCAGGGCAAATATCGTAAGGGCATGCACGCCAAATCCCTCTCCAGGTTAACCAAATCTTTTTGCCCCCCGTTACAGTTCCAATCAATAATTCTGGCTAAGTGCATTCCTATTAGATAGAATTTTAAGTTGGGGAGTTAAATACCCCCTTGTTCTTTGGGTTTAGAAAGAATGTGTAGGCCTATGCGTGTTTTTTTGTCCATCCAAATAAAGTTTCGTATCATCGCATTCAGTGCTTTGAAAATTTTTTGTGGAATTTTAATGGGTAGAGTATTGAAGTGGTACAGAACTCTGGGTAATGTCACCATTTTGAGGATGGCAGCTCTGCCAAACCATGAGAAGGGTCTGACAGCCCAGTTTTTCAAATCTTTTTGGATATTGGTCAATAACGGTTGGAAGTTATCATTGAAAGTATCAGTTTGTTTAGCCATGAGTTTAACACCTAGATAAGTGAGGGCCGAGGATTCCCATTTAAAAGAACACGTGGCCTTCGCCCTTGTTAGTTCTTCAGATGTGAGGCTCAAATTCAGGGCTTCTGACTTGGAGTAATTTATCTTCAGGTTGGATATATATCCAAAGAGAAATGCTTTAGTTAGGTTAGGAATAGAGGTGTGTGGCCGTGACAGAAAAAAGAGGAGATCATCGGCGTAGGCCGCTGTTTTATATTCTCGAGTGCATACTTTAAAGCGGAGTTCCACCCAAAAATGGAACTTCCGCTTTAAGCACTCCTCACCCCCTTACATGCCACATTTGGCATGTAATTTTTTTTGGGGGGGGGGGTGTGTCCCCAGGTTTCAGAGGGACTTCCTGTCCCTCTTCCACCTTCCGCCTCTGGGCCGCCTAGGCGACTCCTCCTCTCCTCCTAGGCGGCCTCTCCCTCCTGGCAATCTTCTGGGACACGTCACAGGTCCCAGAAGATTGCCTGGCCACTAGGGATGTGCAGCGCGACTCGCGCATGCGCAGTGTGTGCCCGTCCGTGAAGCCGGGCGGGTGCCCACACTAGGAACGGCGGGGCCGTCGGGAGGAGCGGGGAGACGAGCGAGGCTTCGGGAGCAGCCGTCGCTGGACCGGGAGACAAGTAAGTTACTATTTATTAAAAGTCAGCAGCTACACTTTTTGTAGCTGCTGACTTTTAATAAACACAAAACAGTGTGAAACTGCTTTAAAACCGGCTATATCCTTGTTTGTTTTGATCAATCATATGAAAGGCTCAAGAGTCAGAATAAACAAGAGGGGAGACAGAGGGCACCCCTGTCTCGTACCATTATTTATTTGTACCGCTTCAGAAAAAATACCATTGATCTTGAGCTGTGCAGAGGGTTTGTGGTAAAGAGAAGCTATCTAAGACAGCATACCTGCTTGCAATCCCACATGCCTGCAGGTAGCAAACAAATAGTCCCAGGACACCCTGTCAAAGTCCTTCTCTGCATCCGTGGACAGGAGAAGGCCTCTGACTCTGCCTGTCTGTGCATGGTGAATTAAATTGAGGGCTTTTATCAGGTTGTCACAGGCCTCACGTCCCAGCATAAAACCAGCCTCCTCTAGGCCGATGAGCTGTGGTAGGAAGTTAGTCAGTCTGTTAGTGAGAATTTTTGCTAGCATCTTCAGATCCAAATTCAAGAGAGAGATTGGTCTATAGCTAGTGCAATCTAGGGGGTCCTTTCCTGGTTTGGGCAGCAGGGTTATGTGAGCCAAAGGGAAAGCTGCAGTAGTGGGACGAGTAGTTTTAAGTGAATTAAGAGCATTAAGATGGGGCGTTTTTAGATGTGCCAAAAAATGTTTATAATAATGGGCCATGTACCCATCTGGGCCCGGGCTCTTGCCGGTTTTCAAGGACTTAATTGCTGACAGGAGTTCCTCTTCCATGATTGGGGCTTCTAATGAATCAGACTCAGTTGGGGTTAGACTGGGAAGGCCACTCTTTTTCAGATAATCCTGCATGTTCTGCTCCCTATCGCCCTCACATTCCTTCCTGTGTGGACTGCTCAAGTTGTAGAGCTTGCTATAGAAAGCGTGTCTGATTTATGCAAGGGTTTGCCATCTTTGTCCCTGATAACCAGGATATTTCTAGATAGGGAGAGGGATATAAGGGCTCTGGCAAGATACTTACCGCCCTTGTCCCCGTGTTCATAAAAGAAGCCTCTTCTAAGGAACAGGGTTCTTTTTGCGTTAAGGTGGAGCAAGCTTTGTAATTGTTCACGGGCTGCTAACAGTTCTGCTGAGACTGCTTCTGCCTGTGACTGTTTGTGGTTTGCTTCTAGTTTCGAAATCTTATCCGCCAAAGTCATGATCGTTTTATTTGCGTCTCTTTTCTTTTGTGCTCCATATTGAATGAAGTTGCCCCGTATGACACACTTATGTGCCTCCCACACTGTCAGAGGGCGCATCCCTTCTGTGGTGTTAAATTGGAAGTATGATGTAATTGCATCCCCAATTTGTTTTGATATGTTGGAATCCGTCAAAAGTGTCGGGTTCAGTCGCCAGTTACACATCCTGACCGGTATTACGGGTAGCTTCAAAGAGATCGACACTGGGCAATGGTCTGACAAAGATTGGATGCCTATAGAGGCAGACTGTAAGGTATGCAGGTCCCGTTGCATCATAAAGACATAATATATGAATATTTTTTGTGCATAGCCTAGTAGTAAGTAAAGTCCCTACCATTTGGGTGCACCAGGCGCCAAGTGTCCACCAGCAGGAGAGAGTTCTTGGTTGGTTTTAATTTTCTTTAGAATAGAGTAGGCAATGCTAGTTTTTTGGTTAGAAGAGTCCAATAATGGATGCAAGGGGATAGTAAAATTTCCCCCTAGCAGGATACAGCCAGCTGCAAAACCCTTGAGCTCATCCACAATTCATTGGCAAAAGGTGACATGCCCGCAATTCGGGGAGTATACATTAGCCAGGGTCAGCGGCTGGCCGTGCCAGTTGCCTTTTAAGAACAAGAATCTACCTTGGGGGTCTATGCATTGCTGGGTTATTTCAAAGTTTGCGAGCTTATGAATCAAGATAGACACTCCCATGGATTTCTGGGTAGGGCGTGGTACACCTCAGGGAAACATTTATCAAACATTCTTGGTATAGATTGCGAATGGAAGTGAGTCTCTTGTAAAAAGACAAAAGCAGGTTTGATCTTTTTCAACTCCCTCATAAGACTCACCCTCTTTTCAGGGACAAAGTAAAAGAGAGCCTAGGAATCAAATTAACTGGGTATTGTGGGTGCCATCCGCCCTCTCAGCCGTTGTCGCTTGTTGAGGTGGGTATAGGAGTTACCCCCCCTTTTTTCTAATTTGTGTCTATTGTATGTTTTTTTCTTCTAATCTAAATGGTGGTCTGGGACTTTCTTCCTTTCCCTCCCCTGCCCCTCCCTTTCTCCCCCCTCCCTTCCCTCCCTTATCTAACCCCTCCCTTCCCTCCCTTCTCCAACCCCTCCCAACCTCCCCCCCTTTCCCCTCTCCCCCCCTTTTCCCCTCCTTTCCCTCTTCCCTTCCCCTTTCCCTCCCCTCCTTTCTCCCTCCCTCTTTCTCTTTCCCCCCCTTGTCCTTTTCTCCTTCCTTTTCCCTCATTCCCTCCCCCTCTTTTCCCCCTCCATCTCTTTCCCTCCTTGCCTCTTCCTATCTCCCTCCCTTCCCATCCCCAGTCCTCACACGCATCTATTTTTCGTACCACTGGGATCTTCTTACAATATATTAGATTCGGGCTGGTATATGACATATGTTTTATTATTTTCTATACATTTAGCTAATTTTGCCCCCCATGCTCGCTGTGGGGGGATAGCCGTTGTTTTGGGCATGCCCCTGGCTATTGGATTTGAGTGCGGCCTCTTTGGGGTAAGCAACTTCCTTATCCATTCCCGTTTTGTATTATTATTATTGATATTTTTTGTTCAAAATTTTTGACTGTATTTTTGCATTATATGTATAGTCTCCAAATTTTACAGATGCTATACTCTCCTGAAGAAGTGGAATTCCCGCGAAACCGGTCGAGAACATCTGAAATAACCTGACATTGGTATCATCTAGACCCTTGGCCTCACCAGAGAGCCTTAAAACGGCACCTTGTAAACCCCAATAGGGGCTGTAAAATTGACTTTTTAACTATTATATGTTGTTATCTGACTGCTGATGTATATGTGTTATTTCAAATAAATTGTTATGTTTTTATATACATTGTGTGCTCCCTGGGTGCTGTAATAGTCCATGATCCTCAATTGGTGCTGGGATGTTAGCGGGACACCCCATACCCATATCTTTCTCTTTTCAGGGACATTTAAGCCTCTGAGGTTGTGAGAGATGAAAGTAGGTCCTTTACATAAAGAAGAATATGCCATGTTGATGGGGAGAACCGTAACACAAAAAGATAAAAAAATGATGAGAATGAAAGGAATCTCTCTCATGCTCACCCCAGATACAATGAGCTAGCTCAGATAGAGATAGTTGAAATGATACCAGGCAAAAGCAAGGAGAGGGTAAAGTTAGATGAGGAAAGAAAATGGGGGAGAAGAGTGCGCATGCGCGGGAGCTCCGTGATGGACACCTAATCCGGAGCTCCGCTTCTTCGTCCGCCCGGCAAGCTTACCGCACGGCCCGCGAGTCTCCTAGGTGCTCCCAACTCGGTGGTTCAGGTACCCGAGCACCTCCAGAAGCCGAGGGACTCGCCGGCTGCAGTTGATTCCGCGTTGTAGGAGCGGCACACCCGAAGTATACAGGAGGAGAGGTGTCTAAAGATGGCGGCGGCCGCGGCCTACAGAGAGGGTTGATCCCCCGTTGATATTGGGCCCGGCACGCCATTCGAACGGCCCGCCTGCTTCTTCGCCTCGAGGCCTAATCCACAGGTAGTGCCTCGAGGGCGCGTACGCGTGAGAAGAGGGGGTAAAAGAAAGGAGTAGATTGAAATGGGAGAGGAACGAAAACGGACCATAGTAAAGTTGATAGAGATAGACTCGATCGAGTAACATAGACCCCACTCGTACTCTCTCTAAGGAAAGTAAGAGTAGTAAAAAAATAGAAAAACACAATGCCAAGAGGGGTAGTTGTACCGTATAAGAAGAAATACATTTCCTGGATGAAAGTAGAGAGTGTTGGAGTCTCCGAATTTACAGGGACTTTTCTCTT